>QLOZ01001378.1:0-10232 GCA_003314065.1 Lactarius sp. MG50
TCGATATCTTCGTTGCACACCTTATCCTTCTCTCTAATAGGCTGTCACGATCATTGCATTCAACATCCTTCGCCCGAACAATAAAGTGAGCAGCTTCACCACTCCCTCCGCCAATATTCCTCAACCCACGGTCGCCTTAGATTGTCTATGAGCCAAAGGTCAAATACCATGTCGGTAACAAGAAGCCACCGCAGATATCCTCGGGCTTACTGGGCTGGATCTCCCCACTCATTCACACAAAAGAACCAGAGCTCGTCGACAAGATTGGCCTTGATGCGGCAGCGTTCCTTCGCTTCCTCCGCATGATGCGAACTACCTTCTCCCTGGTGGCCATCCTGAGCTGCGCTATTCTTATCCCTATCAACGTCGCATACAATCTCAAAAACATTCCACCATCCAGTCGCGATACCCTTTCTATGCTCACCATCCGTAATGTCGGAGGCAATGTCCTCTGGGCTCATGTCGGCATGGTCTATGTCATCACTGGCGTTGTCATAGTCGTCGTCTGGTTTCACTGGACTGCCATGGTGGGGCTTCGCGCTCAGTTCTTCCGCTCCCCGGAGTACACCCAGTCTTTTTATGCTCGAACTCTAATCGTCATGGGTGTGCAGAAGAAGTTCCGGTCAGACGAGGGCATTCGTGCCATCTTCGATTCCGTCCAGATACCGTATCCTACCACCTCTGTGCACGTTGGTCGCCGCGTGGGAAATCTTCCCCAGTTAATTGAGGTCCACAACAACACCGTTCGCGAGTTTGAGCAGGTACTGGTACGATATTTGAAGGGTGGGAGAATCGCCAAGAAGCGCCCTACCATTCGCCTTGGCGGGTTCTTAGGAATAGGTGGCGAGAAGAGAGACGCGATCGATTATTACACGTGCGTTGGTTGGTCTATAACCTTTTTAGACCCTTGGTGACCATCATGAACAGTGAAAAGCTTAAGCGGACCGAACATGCTGTGGAGGCGTACAGAACCCAGATCGACACGCGCAAGGCAGAGAATTACGGTTTTGCGTCCATGGCTGCTGTCCCATACGCCCACGTCGTCGCCCAGTTGTTGGAACGCAAGCGCCCTAAGGGTACAGAGATCAGCCTTGCGCCCAATCCGAAGGATCTCGTCAGTGAAGCCGTAGCTTACCTGCTTTAGGTGCTCACATGATCCGCGTAGATCTGGAAAAACTTGAATACATCACCGGCTGAACTGATCCGCAAGAAGACGACGGGGTGGTTCCTACTCACCCTCCTTGCCTTCCTGAACACCGTCCCGCTATTCGTCCTCTCCATTCTTGCCAACTTGTCCTCCGTGCGTATCGTACCTCTTCTTTTACTGGATTTTCTCCCTTATCATATCCCCAAAAGATCGCCACCTTTATCCCATTCCTCGAAAACTGGTCACGATCATCCCCAACTTCCTTCAACCTCGTCTCCGGTGTACTCCCCCCGGCTGTATCCGCTTTCTTTGGTTTCATCTTACCCATCTTGATGCGCTGGCTCTCGCGATATCAGGGTGCTTTGACGCAATCCCGTTTGGACCGCGCAGTTGTGGCTCGGTATTTTGCGTTCTTGGTGATCTCGCAGTTGATCATATTCACTCTCATTGGCGTCGTCTTCAGTGCGTGATGGAGTTTTCCAACGCAGGGGTAATGGATACTGATTTTGGTCAGACTCGGTAACGCAGATCATCAAACAGATTGGGCAGCACAAGAGTTTCCAAGAAATTCTGAAGAACATTGACAGTACGACTAGTTGAAATCTTTGTCCATTACTCGGGCGCTGATGTCATGGGCTGCAGAACTTCCTGCAACAATTAATCAGACATACATCAATCAGGCTTCCTACTGGTTGACATTCTTCCCGTATGTTTTCTCTTCTCGGTGCAACCCTGTATGGCGCTTAGAGATCATATTAGGCTACGTGGTTTCCTCGCCATCTTCGACCTAGCGCAAGTCCTTAACCTCTTGTGGATCTCGTTCAAAACGCAGTACGTGTACTGCGATTGATTTTCCAATAATTTTTTCACGTAGCGTTGGTATTATTAGCGTATTGGGACGCACTCCTAGAGATTATCGGGAGTATACACAGCCGCCAGAGTTTGAGTACGCGATCTATTAGTGCGTATTATTCCCATCTTGCGATACTTGCAGCACCTGACTTTGTGTCTATGTCAAGCTCTAATATCGTGCGCGATTTATCCGTTATGTCCTTTGTGTGCATTCTAATACCACGCCATAGCTATTCATGGGCACTGTTGGTCTTGTATTTGCTCCCCTAGCACCTCTGGTCGCTGTCGGGGCTGCAGTCGTGATGTGGATCAGTTCCTGGGTCTACAAGTACCAGTTGATGTTTTGTTATGTCTCGAAAGTTGAGACTGGCGGAGTAAGCCTCCTCTTAGATTGTATACGTCCAAACTAACTCCTATCAGCGCCTATGGAACCCAATTGTCAACCGTCTCCTCGTCTCCGTAATGTTGATGCAGGCCCTTATGCTATTAAGTGGGTCCAGCTACCTAATGGCCTAGATGACGTTTTTGACGGGTATGCAAACAGCTATGGGTCTGCAGTACGGGTGGAAGTCATTCGCTTGGGTTGCTGGTATCCCGCCTTTCATCATCGTGATACTATTCAAGGCCTACATCAACCGCGTGTTCGCTCGTCCATTTAGGTACTACGTTCCAACGGAGCATGAGATCCGTACTGCGCAAGTACACTCCCAACGCGGCGATATCAAGGGGAATCGCCTTGAGAAGCGCTTCGGCCATCCCGCGTTACATGCAGAACTCTTTACCCCCATGCTGCACGCCAACATGGTGCCACTCCTCGCGCAAGTATACAGTGGACGGCTAGACAGCCAGCAAATGAAGTTGGGAGAATACGGCGGGCAACAGATGGACGCGCGAGTCCTTCCAGGCGGCATCAGGATTGCTGGCATAGATCAAAACGACCTCGAGTACGACCCTGCTCTGTATCGACGCGACCGTGGCGAGCTCGACTGGGACCAACGGTCAATAGCGACGGCACTAGACTCAACAGCAGGATTCTCCTCAAGTGGACGGAATTCCCCTGCACCGTCACTCCCCGGCTACGGTCGATACCTTGCCCAAGGACATAGCGAGATTGAGCTCGCGCGGTTCGACCCAGACCGACAACCTTTGCTTCCTACAACGCTCATCGCCGGTGCAGGGCAAAGTACATCCAGCCTTCCTGGATACTTCGCTTCGCCACAACTACCATACGCAACTCCGCCAGCAGGACAGTATCCGCCACCACCGCCAGGCACCGCGTATCATGGACGAGTCCCTAGTGGCGATGGATACCGCGAAGCACCCACGCACCGGCCATACGCCAACCGGAATTCGTCAGGCGGGTGGGGCGCTCACCACCGGTGATTTGCAGTTGCTGATGCCGGATCTGTGTACATGACTAATGTACTTGTTGTCCCCTCGTGGTTGTTTGCTGCGCCCTAACGGCTATTTCCCCCTCATGTAAACTTATCTCGCTAATTTCTTTTTATCACTTGGATGCTCGAGTCTCATAGACAATCGTTTTATTTACACCAATATTATCCCACATCACATTCTCTTGTTTTGATGGATCAATTCTTTGACGGACTACGCGCGGGCATTGGAGATTTGTTGCTGTACTCGCACACACGCCGCGTTGCGGGTGTTGCATCGTCGATACCTACTCATCGATACCTACTTAGTGGAGTATTTACTTGTTTAAGAATAGATGCCACAATGCCGCGCTACCATTTCTTGGGAACAGAGAGAAAAAAAAACTGCATGCATATATAAAGCGATTGGTGGGATAAAAGTATACCACATCATCAATAGAGATAAGAGGGGTGAGGCTAGGGGAATGCTAGAGCTAGGCTTTGGGGTCAGTCGGGGAGGAGGGGAAAAAGAGAACATCACAACCGATCAGTAGTTCCCACCGACGAGCCGCCAGAGTCGCTCGCGGATCGTCCGCTCCTTTCCCTGCTGCTCGGTCTCCCCCTCTTCTTCCTCGGGCTTTTGTTCGTCCCCGGTCCGCGCGCGAGGATCCTCGAGCAATCGCGCGGGGAGCGGCGTCCGGGCGTTCTGGCGCGCGAGGTGGAGGATCCGCTCGCGGCGGGACGTCGTCGTCATCGTCAGTTTGGGGCTCGGCGATGGTGGCACTTGCGCAGTGCTGCTGCCAGTTGGTGTCAGCGCAGCAGCGGTGTCAGGAGCAGTGGTATCGGCGGCGGCGGAGCGAGCGCTAGGTGCGAGATGGTGTTCGTCGGAGGGCGCAGCGGCAGCTGGGCGGGTTTGGGGCGCGGAAGCGGTAGTCCGGTGCGTTGCGGGAGGGGCGCGAGGGGAGGACGGGATGATGGGCACCCATTCGCGAGGCGGGGGCCGCACGCCTGCGTCCGCGTCCGCGTCCGCCTTCGCTGCGACTTTGGCGGTCTCGGATGCGGACTCTGCCCCTCTCCCTACGGCGCCTTGTAGTTCTCCTTCTTCTTCTCCCCCGAAGAGCAGTGGCGAAGTGATGTCGTCGCCGGGCGCGGAGGGCGCCTTGGATGCGAGGTTCCGCCACTTTTCACGCGCGCGGAGGAGATTTGGGGTGTGGGGGCCTCGCGCGGATTCGGGAGAGAAACCGTCAAAGGCGAGCCAGGTGGCCGCAAATTCGGGTAACGCCTCTTTGTTGGGGAGGGATGTCGAGGCTGGACGTCTCCGTAGGAAGACCTCGCTGGGGCCAGCCCCTGTATGAGAAAATAAAAAGGAAGCGAAAAGAGGATAAGCATATCATATTTTGTATACACGTATGAATGCACGCACGGGCCCACTCAATGCGTACATCTAGGGTTTTGTAGCCGTCGTCGGTGTTGCTCGCGTCTGTCGATGTTCCTTCTTCGGTCGCAGAAGGCGGCTGGGGTTCGTGCGGAGCATCTGCATCTATGTGAGTTGTCGATGAACCCAGCGCACGCATCATCTCTTCGACACCGACGTCGCCATCGTCCCTCGGGAGGTCCGCGACGCGGACGCGGATCTGTGCGGACTCCTCCGGGAGACGCTTGCGCACGTCCGGGCCGTCAAAGACGAGCCAGAAGTACGAATGGAACACGGTGATGCTGTCAGGGTCCTGTTGCGTGTTTGACGAGGTCAGCAACCCATCCTGGAGAGCGTGCACGCGGAAGTACGCGACGAACCCGGGGAAAGATGACCTCCTTGGCGGGGCCGTACTTGTCCTGCACCGCTCGGGCTATCGCTAGGCCCTCTGCGGAGGAACGAATCCCGTTCCACGGATACACAAACATGCATTCTGCGCTAGAGTTGGCAAGCCGGTTCCGCCGTCGGTGCGTCGTGGAGTTGGCAGTGCCAGATGGTTTTGCATCGGTGGTGTTGGGAGAGCTGGCGCTGGGTGCTACCGTGGAAAGCGCGCGCACATGGTGAGAAAATCTGCAGACCACTCTGGTGGACCTTGAGAGGGCCAGCATCGATGAGCTGGAGTGGGAGGGGCGAGGGTCGGACGACGTGCAGGACGACGTGCAGGGACAAATCAGGCAGTCCTCTCTCAGGCCAAACAAATGGAGTGGACTCGGCCCGCTTCGGATGACCTTTCACAGTTGCTTCCGTGGCCATGTCCAATCTTGATGCGTTCGTCACGCACAAGCTCCCTTTACCGGAGCCTCTTGCAACATCTGCCGAGATTCAGGACCGGCAATCCACTTTTGTGGCATATATTTTCAGGGCATCTACCCCCGAGCAGGCTCGCAGTGCACATTCACATGTTCGCCGCGTTGTTCACGCAAAGCATCCTGCCTCACACGAGATAATGGCCTGGCGCTGTATGGTGTTAAAGGAAGGTAGAACTGGGCTTAGGGGAGATGATGATTTCAAGGTCGAGGAGGGGAGCGAGGATGACGGCGAGCAGTGGGCTGGCGGTCACGTTTTGAAAGTCATGCGTTCAGAAGCTATCATGGACGCAGTTGTCATAGTCAGTCGTTGGTAAGAGCACAAATTACCGGTCTTCTGGCATAACTTTCTAATCAGAGTTGGTCCCCTTGCTTTGCATTCAAGGTACGGCGGGATCATGTTGGGACCGGTTCGATTCACCCACATTCAGGATTGCGCTCGGGAAGTATGTCAGGTTTTTAGAGTGGAAGATGAAATGCAAGACTGCATTTCTACGCTGAAGAGTCTTGACGATATTCTCGCTGACCTACGTGATGAGCTCGCAAGGACCAAAGAAGCGAAGTCCCATCCTAATCGGGGGTCCGGTTCAGGAGCAAGGTCGCGGCCAACAAAGGACTACTCTACTCTACAAAAGAGTTTGGACGTAATCAAGGCAAGACGGCAGATTTCAGCCCGAGAAAAGTCCATCGAAAGCGTCAAGAAGCTTATCAGCGAGCAGCGAGAAAAATCCCCTGCCCCTACTCCTGGTCAGAGTTTTGCAGTACGGTGTTATTGCGAAAGCTAGGTACTGATCGATTGTTCAATTGGCTAGTTGCATGACCACATTGATACATGACCCACTTTCTACGGTCTCTCAACCTCTTGAAGCGGCAATACACCGGGCATTGTAGGCAGCATTTCTCGATCTGATGCGTTGTGTTGTCAGCTACGGTGCGCCTTAAAGGCACGGTTTCCACGAACATTCAGTTGGGTGTCTACATCTACTCTTTGTTCACAGACATGTCTGACACGAATCGCAAGTCTTCATCTCCGAATCCTGCACACGATAAATCAAGCGCTTCCGTCGATCGAGGTGTTCGAGATGCTCTCTCTAGTTACGATCCGGAAGAGATGAAGCGGGCTTGGCGTAAGGTCGACTTGCACATCATGCCAGTTGCTGTCTTGCTTTATTTATCATCTTACATCGACCGGTCTGTTCCTTCCCTACAAATCATGATACACCTTGCAAACTATTTGTCCGTCTAGCGCCAACATTGGAAATGCAAATGTTCTCGGTTTATCCGAAGCATTACATTTAACCTCCACTCAATACAGCATTACGCTCTCCATTTTCTTTTTCGGATACGTTATCTTCGAGACACCCTCGAACATCATCTTGAAACGAATTGGCCCAAGGTGGTATATCCCTGCGCTGACTGTACGACTCATCAGACCTCTAGCATCACGTCCGGCTGATGTCTGCCATGCAGATCGTCTGGGGGGTCGTCTGTACCCTGTTCTCCCTGGTGCACTCTTATCCTGGCCTCGTCACCATCCGTTTCTTCCTTGGTGTGGCTGAAGCAGGACTTTTTCCCGGCATTGTTTACTGGAGTAAGTCTATCATAAAATCTTATTTTCATTTCCTCAAACGAGTCCTTTAACTACAGTCGGTTCATGGTACCCACGCCCGATGTTGGGCCGGCGCTATGCAGTGCTGTACAGTTCTGCCCCGGTGTGTCATATTACTTTTGATTCATTCAAATAATTGATGTTAATAGTTGACTGGTGCATTGGGTGGGCTCGTGGCCACAGCCATCCATTCCCTTGATGGTACATACGGCATTCCTGGCTGGAAGTAAGCACTCAGAACCCATGGTTTCGATTGGTTGGTACTCAACTTGTCCACTCAGGTGGATATTTATCATCGAGGGAGCCATCACTGCTGGTCTTGGCGTCCTCGCATTGATATTCATGTCCACCTACCCTGCTCAGGCTTCTTTCCTTACCGAAACCGAGCGCGAGATTATCGTACTGTCTAACGAGGCCGATCGCGCTCTTAAGGCCCGCGAGGACTTCTCTGGTTCCCAAATACGCACAGCTTTTACAGATCCCCGGACGTATCTCTTTGGGCTTGTATACCTCAGCGCCGTCATCCCTGTGGCCAGTGTGATTCTTGCTCTACCATCCGTTGTAGCAGGGCTGGGATACAAAGGCACAAGCGCGACTCTTATGGCGTGTCCACCCTATGGGTTTGGCCTTCTCATCGTTCTCGCTGTCGGCTGGTCGGTCGATCGCTATGGACACCGCTTCGAACACTTCATTTTTGTAATCCTTGTTACTATCGCCGCGCTCATTGTCCTCATGGTCGCAACAAATGTGGTTGTACGTTATGTCATGTACTTTTTCGTTATGTTCATGTATGTCCTTCGGTACAACGTGCCTTTCTTACGACTCACCCCGATCAGGTTCGCTCCAGTTCTCATCGTGTTGGCCTGGCACTCGGCAAACGTCGCAGGAACGAACAAGCGTGCCGCAGCAACGGGGCTCTGTCTCTCTCTTGGAAATATGGGTGGTGCGGTTTCAGGCCAGATCTACCGACCCGCATGGGCGCCGCGGTATGTCCAAGGCCACGCGATCAACCTTGGCTGTTATGTTCTCGCTCTTCTGTCTGGAGCTATACTATGGTACAGCTACAAGCGAGATAATGAGGTGCGGGATGCTATGGCGTCAGCTAACGGCGGAAACATTAAGGTCATACGCGGGGACATGCTTGGTGAAGACCTCGGCGAGTTAGGCGATAGGCACGCTTATTTTTCGTTGCTTTACAGTTCAAGTGGGACACCCACGCTAACAACCTTTTACAGGCACCCCCACTATAGGTACTATTTGTAGTGATGATAAGAATTGATGTAGTGGAAATTTGATCCTGAGATGACAGTGACAGGGATGACGAGGCTAGAGCTACGGGACGAGGCAGCATCAACCCCACGGGCATAAATGAGGGCTCTCGTCCGTTGTTCGCAGATTCTGGCGACAGCCTTGGGTATTACTGCGACAGCACATCTACTCCTCTGGGCATATACACTCTTCATCCAATGGAACTTGTGGACACAATCATCGTCCGATGTGTCAACCCTATTCTCTTACATTTTCGACCGCATGGTGGTAGATTCTGGTGGTCCCCGAGACCGTAATGATGGAGATGCGAAGCTGCTAGACTTGGATTGTCAAAGCGGGAACGCGCGAAATACACGTCAAGGACCCAGCCTCCGCCCCGGACCTCCTGTATAGTGTCCTGGATGGGCCCATCCGCGCAATTTGGTTTTGTTGTTGTGCTTTGGAACTAAACGTCTTGGTTACAAACGTCTTCGAGCGTCGCGGGAATACCATGACTGACATGTGACAGGTGGCCACGGGCCGGGACTTTGGATAATTCTATCGTGCACCGGTCCGTACTCCTCAGCTTTTTGCAGGTGGTTTCGGGCGTCCTCTTTCTGATGTCCCAAACGGCCTCACGGGCCCACGCAGTCTCCAAGGGTAAAGAAGGTGACGCGAGCAAAGCTCTGGGGAATATTTGCTTGCCAAGATACCCCTCAGGAAAAGTGGAAACGTAGTACAGTCGACTCTCATATAAGGCATGCCCCGCAGCCCCTCGGCCAGTGGCACACCACACTTCTATCACGACTCATACCAATCTACAATAGAAAAAGGATGTTATAGAGGACTCCAACTAGGAGTTACGTGCGAATATATGGTCAAGTTTCCCTGTGGCGTCGCATTATACAGGACTCAGTGTAGCAACTCAAAACCAAAATTACGGTAAGAACTTATTTTTCTTTACGTATGTTTGGAACTCAGACATTTCCTCAGGGTTTCCGCAAACAACTCCGAGTCCTCCAATTGTCCTCACGTCAAATATTTATGATCCTCCAGATGGAACTCTAACACGATGACTTCTGTGATAAGGCGACTGATACGCTCGGGGTGCAGCCCCTTCAGGTCCACGTCCAGCAATCGCGACATCTTTCAGACCCCCGTACCAACAAGGAGCTGACAGTTTGCCAGCTGATATATTGAGCCCTATAATGATACGCTTGATAGTCGGTGGACCCCCTTTATCCAGGGAGGGCGTTATGATAGTGTACTATGCAAGACCAGTGTGGTGCACATGCACCGTCTTCATCGCCACCGAAGAGCCACGCTGTTCAACAGTCCGAGCACAGACGGCTAATACCAAGTGACGTATGATTGATTTGTTCATATGAATGACCCCACATAGACTATCTGCGGTCAACAGCTAAAATATGGCTGCTGTAAGTAAATACCACGCGCCGTTCGCATAGGGACTCGGGACATCCATCGCCTGCCGATCCGTCTCTGCATAGTAATAGTATCCAGAGGTCATTCATAGTCGCGGTTAATACACCACCCTGAACCCATGGCAGCAGGCTCAAATCCTACCTCCCTTGGGATGTGGGATGAGCTTAAGGTCTCTGATGAGTTCGGCAGTGCACTGAGCAGAAGAATAGCCCATTTCTGTGAAAAGGACGAAAAACGGAGCAATGGCAAGTGAAAGCTAAAGGTTGGGAGATCCGAGCTCGGT
>QLOZ01001390.1:0-16551 GCA_003314065.1 Lactarius sp. MG50
CAGATGACATGGCTGCAGACATCTTCACCAAGGCTCTGGATCGGCTCAAAGTGCGAAAATGCGCACAGATGCTTGGATTAGGATGAGACTTGGACTCTGGAGCCTTGCACTGACATGGGGGAGTGTTGCATTCACTTCCTTTGTGCTAGATTTAGTTTACATGTTAGATTCACCTAATGCGTTGTATATTGCTCTTTAGAGTGTCAGAACAACGCTCCAGAGGCTGTTTCCTTATTTGGTTAGTTAGATTAGCTTAGTCAGGTTGATATTTACTGCAGAGGAGCACACTTTTACCTTAGTCTTAATCACTCCTCTGCAGTCCCCTTGGTCCTCTGTGACTCAAGGGCCCTTCTAATCTCGCAGTACAACACTAAGTGTGTTAAGGTGAGTTGCTGACTTAATTGTGACTTAGAAATATCACCCTAAGGCAAGATTAAGAACACCTAAGTCACATGGACAAATTTAAGGGCTCTAAGTTCAAATAGAACCCAATTTTAAGGAACACACACAATTTTAAGGAATGCACACAACTTTAAGTAATGCACACAATTCACACTTTGTACTATTACTATTGAGGACAATGCACCTACAGAAGAACAAGTAGATACAATAGAACTATGACAAGTTACCATAATACAGCAGTGGTGCTGGCATGGCTGTGGGGGCAGGGGGTCTGCTGTGGCCAATGGCACAGCAGGGCACAGCAAGGCGTGGTGCAGCACAGCAGGGCACAGCACAGCACGGCAGGGCACGGCGGGGTGCAGCAGAGCACAGCAGGGTGCAGCAGGGCACAGCAGAGCATGGTGGGGTGTGGCAGAGCACAGCAGGGCACAGCAGAGCGTGGTGGGGTGCAGCAGAGCACAGTGGGGCATGGCAGAGTGTGGCAGGGCGCGGCAGAGTGCGGTGGGGCACGGCAGAGTGTGGGCATGGCAGAGCATGGCAGGGCATGGCAGAGCGTGGTGCAGCACAGCAGAGTGCAGCAGGGCATGGCAGGGTGCAGCAGAGCATGGCGCAGCATGGCAGAGTGTTGGGGGGCGCAGCAGAGCATGGCGGGGCATGGCAGAGCGCGGTGGGGCATGGCAGAGTGTGGTGGGGCATGGCGAGGTGTGGTGGGGTGTGGCGGGGCACTGCAGAGCATGGCAGGGTGTGGCAGGGCACTGCAGAGCATGGCAGGGCACGGCAGAGCGCAGCAGGGCATGGTCAACTGAGCAACCGTGGCTATGATGGCATTGAGGGTGCTACTGCCATGGCCACAGCAAAGGTGCTGGCACATTGCAGTTCCGGCTGCAGTGAGGGTGCTGCTGTAGACACCGCGGTGAGGACGGTGCTGGTGTGGCTGGCAGTGGGGATGGTGTTGGGTGACAGCGATGGTGCAGTGGTGGTAATGACAATGGTGCTGGAGCGATGGCGATGGAGGTGCTGCTGCCACCACGGCCACCACTGCGGTGACAATGCTGATGCCGTGATGGCTGCAGTGATGGTGATGGTGTGGCGGCGGTGATGGTGACAGTGCCAGGTGGTGGTGATGGCGCTATGGCACAATGGCGAAGATGTAGTCAGTTATATAACATGTTATAATTTGATTGAGATACATAGCTAGTTGTGGTGAACTCCACCTCTGCCAACACCCCAATGGTTGCCTGCACATCTGGATTGAGGGAAGAGCCACCTGAATAAACACATGGACAACTAAAAGTGATGCATATAGAAAGCAGGTGTTGACTTAGAGAAAAAGTTCAACGGTGGGCTTCCAGGTCATGTGACAATGTTGAACTTTTTTTTTCATTCAAGTCATACTGTACTGTGACCAGCCTCACTTCCAGTCCCACTTGGAGCATGTTCAATTGAGTTGAGTTAAGTACCCAGCCCTTTCTAGCTAGCAATTCATTATTCTGCAGGTATTGTCATGCACACAGGGTATGAACAGGCCCTGGGGTATGCCCTGCCACATCGCTGCCTACACACCTGCGTGCATGACATCCATCTTGTTCGCCACGATTGTGGCCATCTTTTTTCCTGGGAGGCAAACAACGAACAGAATGAGGTCAAGGTGAGTATCACCACCTCCTCATACCAGCCACATCATCACCTCCACCTCCACCAGCACCTCTTCCACCACCCTTGTACCAGCTACATTGCCACCGCCACCGCCGCCTCCTCCTTGTTACCACCACCTCCTCATACCAGCCATGTCACACCTGCATTTGCCTCCTGGGTCAACAGGTATGTTTTTATTTTTACTTTTATTGCTATGTAGTGCTAACATGTCATGAATGTGAAACCCCACCCTCGCTCACCACGGTCTTCAAACCACCATTACCACCAATGGCGACGGGGGCACAACCAATGACGATGACAGCAACACCGTGACCACAACCATGACCACCACAACCACGACCGTGATGACTGCAACTGCAACCACGACCACCACACTATGACTGTGACAACTGCACCACTGCGAATGTGACACTGCGACTGTGACACCGCAACCACCACACTGCAACACTGCGACTGTGACCACCACACCATGACCTCAACCACCACACCATGACCTCAACCACCATAACCATGACCATGACCACCACAACCACAACCACAACCACCACAACCGTGACCACCACAACCACGACTGCGACCACCACACCACAACCACAGCCACCACACCACAACTGTGGCCACCACACTGCAACCGTGACCACGACCATGACGGCGTGGCTGCAGTCACACCAGTACCCACAGCCATCACCATGTCATATTTTTATTAGGTTAATTATTTATTATACATTCTACCTGTAAAATAGAGTAGTAAATAATACAATATGAATTTTGAGCCTCTTAAATGTGTGTAAATGTTAATTAAGCAGGCTTAAAATTGTCTTAGCCACTACTTAAATCTGTAAATGTTAATTAAAGCAGGCTTAAAATTGTCTTGGCCACTACTTAAAAAGTTTAAGTTCACACAGCCATGAAAATTTAAGGCAATCATAAGGCTGCTAAGTGGTAAATTAAGAGAATGAGGTCTTAATTAAGAGGTGACCTTGCTTAATCAGTCTTAGGAAAAGTGGTCTTAAATTGGTCTTGGAAATTTTTTAAGGCCAATTAAGATCCATCGAGCACTTTTTGGTTTACCTGATGTTTCCTGGGTCTGCTTCATAGTGGAGACCAGAGTGTAAGCTATAGATGGGATGAGTGTGTGTATATATAAGTTATGTACTATAGACAGTCCCAGATGAATAGTTGCAGGCGATGCAGGGGTTCAGGGGCACAGCCCCTGACAAGTTGATATTCATGCCTTTGGCATGTCTGCACTGACGTTCATGCTGGAGGCAGGGTTGCAGGCTTGCAAAGCAAGCATGCAATCCCTGCCAAAGGCATGGACATCAGTGCAGGCATGCCAAAGGCATGAATATCAACTTGTCTTAATTAAGCACCCTCTTAATGTCCCTTAAACTGTGCTTAAAACAGTTTAAGAGGATTTAAGCTGGGTTAAGATAATTTCCAAATACCTAATGTCACTAGGAAGATGTTTTATCCCCCCTGGAATGTTGTGGGTGCAAGAGCATCTGTGTGACATTCTTAAGGTGACACCAATAGAGATGGAAGGGTGGCTCTGGAGGTATTGAGCCCTAGAGGCAGGAGTGGACAAAGTAAGGGCATGGGGGCATGATCATCTGTGTGCTGAGGCTGTGTGGAGCAGAAATTTCCAGGGAGAAAAAGGTTGAAGTGTGGAACAAGCAGACACGATGGTGGTGCTGGGGATTGCTAGGGGGATGCTTATCCCTCTGGATCAAGACATAGGCTGTGCAGCCCCAAACTCGAAGCCTAGAGACATCAGGTTTGATCCCATAGAACGCTTCATGGGGGGTTTTGTCTGAAAGCGCAGCAGTGGTCACCCTATTGCTGACATGGATGAATGTGTTGTACTGTGAGATTAGAAGGGCCCTTGAGTCACAGAGGACCAAGGGGACTGCAGAGGAGTGATTAAGACTTTATTTGAAGATTGAGATACTAAACTACTAACCTGCAGAGGAGTGATTAAGACTAAGGTAAAAGTGCGCTCCTCTGCAGTAAATATCAACCTGACTAAGCTAATCTAACTAACCAAATAAGGAAACAGCCTCTGGAGCGTTGTTCTGACACTCTAAAGAGCAATATACAACACATTAGGTGAATCTAACATGTAAAGTAAATCTAGCACAAAGGAAGTGAATGCAACAGGTGATGTGTGGGTGAGTGGGCGATATGCACCCACACGGGTGATATGCGGGGGAGTGTTTTGTCAGTCGCCGTGAGGTGGTGCCTATGAGACAGGGGATGCGGGCGCACCATATCCATAGCCATCGCAGTAGTTCTCAGGGCTGTCGCCTCTCGCTGTGGTGGCATGAGGAGGCAGCCATGCCCCCATGGAGTGGTCGCTGTATAGCATTACTGTAGTCATGTACAATAGAAGATATATTAATGAAAAAAAGAAAAAGAAAAAAAGAAAACACACCGGAGGCTTGGGAGGCATTACCTCCCAAGTTCTATGGATGTGGCGTCATCCTTTTTCTTCCCCATAGTGTGGGTGTGCAGCAGTCGGGTATGGCAAAAAATGTTGCATTCACTTCCTTTGTGCTAGATTTACTTTACATGTTACATGTGCCTAATGCGTTGTATATTGCTCTTTAGAGTGTCAGAACAACACTCCAGAGGCTGTTTCCTTATTTGGCTAGTTAGATTAGCTTAGTCAGGTTGATATTTACTGCAGAGGAGCGCACTTTTACCTTAGTCTTATTCACTCCTCTGCAGGTCAGTAGTTTAGTATCTCACTCTTCAAATACAGTCTTATTCACTCCTCTGCAGTCCCCTTGGTCCTCTGTGACTCAAGGGCCCTTCTAATCTCGCAGTACAACATTGGGAAACCAGAGGGAGAATGGCATCGCACCTTTGGCATGAAACCCAGGACATCCACCCCACAGAACCAGAACCGTAACCAAGGAGTGGTCCCCATGGACATAGACCACATCAATAGGACCCTCACGGATGATGAGAAGGCCCAACTCTCAAGGGAGGGCAAGTGCTTCCACTGCACTGGGAAGGGACACATCTCTAAACATTGCCCCTCTCACACCGGATCCACCTCTGTGCCCTCTACAAGAACTAATCATACTCAGGGACCCCCTGCATACATTAAAGCCTTAGAAGAAGAGGAACTGAAGCAGAAGGAAGAAACCAAATTAGGAGTCAACCAAGTGATCAACTCTATCAATACCATGTCTGCAGAAGAGAAGGAGGAGTTCTTGGAGAAAGCTTTTGCTCAGAAGGGTTTTTAGGATGCTCTACCCCATTGACCTGGGTACGAGCACTACGAGTGGACACTGTATTTGTATCACGACAAAAATCTATGGCAATCCCAGTTGTTTTACGATCAGCACACTCTATGGTCAAAGATAAGATCCTCATAGACTCCGGAGCCACCTCCAACTGCTTAGACAAGAGAACCGCCAGAAAGCTGCGCTTTCCCCTCAAGCGGTTAGAAAGACCAAAACCAATTAAAAATGTAGATGGAACCCCCAATAAAGCCAGACAGATCCACCCATTGTTCAGACCTCCTAGTCTGCCTCCAGGACAAGGAGGAATTGATGCGCTTCTATATCACAAACTTAGGAGAAGACCGAATGATCCTAGGTTTCCCCTGGTTCGAAGCATTCAACCCAGCAATAAACTGGACCAAGGGAATGATGGAGGGACTCCCAATCCATGTCATATCAGAAAAAGCAGTGGCGCAGACACCTCTAGCTGCAACTATGAAAGCAGGAAGATGTACTGCTCACTACCTCCAAAGGGGTGAACAAATCTTTGCCTGTGTCATACCCCCTGAGTACATCCGAAAAACCACCATCGCCACGACCATTGCAGTCAAAGAAGCAGCCAAAAGGGAGAAGAAGACCTGGCAACAGCTGGTCCCAGATGCCTATCACAGGCATCAGAAAATCTTCAGTGAAGAGGAGGCTAGATGCTTCCCCCCTTCTTGCCCCTGCAACCATGCAATAAACCTCACCAAGGACACCCCTAAAACACTGGACTGTAGAACCTACCCTCTTACACTAAGGGAACAAGACTCAGTGGATGAATATATCGATGACCAACTTGAGAAAGGCTACATCGAAGAATCAGAATCCCCCTATGCATGCCAGATCTTCTTTGTGGCCAAGAAAGATGGCACCTATCAACCAGTACAAGACTTTTGTCGCCTAAACACCTATACTGTTCCAGACCAATACCCAATCCCTAACCTTGAGGACCTAACATGCCGCCTAAGCAAGGCCTGCCTATTCACAGCCCTTGATGTGAGGGCAGGATACAACAATATCCGCATCAAGGAAGGGGACCAATGGAAGGCCGCCTTTAAGACTCCGGCAACCAGAACAAAACCCCCAGGCCACTGGCAACCCAATGTCATGCCCTTCGGACTATGCAATGCACCAGTGACATTCCAAAAGTTCATAAATGAGGTGCTAAGAGACCTCATTGCCACAGGGATGGTCCTGTACATGTGCTACCTTGACGACATTCTCATTGCCACCACCCATGACATCCCCTTACACTGAAAGATTGTACACCAAGTCCTAGATAGACTTATGGCCAGTGACCTATACCTCAAACCAGAGAAGTGCACCTTCAAACAACCCCAGGTTGCCTATCTGGGTCTCATCATTGGTGACGGTAAAGTCCAAATGGACCCCACAAAGGTGGACGCTGTTTGCACTTGGCCCCCCCCCAAGAACATACATGAACTCCATGTCTTCTTGGGCCTCATTGGCTGGCTCTGCCCATTCCTCGAAGGCTTTGCACACAAGGCACGTCCCCTACACACCCTCACCAAGAAAGGACAAGCCTGGGACTGGACAGAAGAGTGTCAAATAGCCTTTGAAAGCCTGAAAGATCTTGCCACCTCGGGCCCAGCCCTCTGACAACCAGACTTCGAAGCCCCTTTTGAAGTCGAAGTGGATGCTTCCAATTTTGCCACAGGGGCTGCCCTGTTTCAGAAAGACCGAAGGGGTAAACCACAACCAGTGGCCTTTACCTCGCAAACCTTCAACCAGGCAGAAAGGGGCTACAATATATTCGACAAGGAGCTTCTGGCCATCATGAGAGCACTCCACCACTGGAGACACTACCTCGCTGGAGCAAAACATAAGGTTATCATGCACACCAACCATGCGAACCTCCTCTATTTCCAAGACCCCCACAAGATCAATCGGCACCTTGGGCGCTATGTCCTGGAGCTTGAGGAATTCGATCTTGCACTAAAACACTGCCCAGGGGCAGAGAACAAGGTGGCAGATGCCCTATCACGGCGCCCAGACTATGACAAAGGTGAAGGTGACAATATGGATGTCACAGTCCTACCGGCCTCCCTATTCATCTGATCCGTCACAATTGAAGAGCCTTCTAGCTCCCTGAATGCACAAGTATGCACCGCACAACTCGCACACCCACACCTCCTCGAACCACTCATTACAGCACACAACCTCACAAAAGTAGAAAACCTCTATTGGAAGGGGAACACCTTAGTGGTCATTGGGGACAACGACCTTAAGAAAGGGGTGGTACACTTCTACCATGACACACCTACAGCGGGTCACCCGGGAATTTCAAACACCTTTTCCCTCCTATCTCGCACCTACTGGTGGCCCAATGCGAAACAATTTGTGACTGACTACATGAAAGGATGTGGCCAATGCCAGCTTGAGCCTAACAAGTCCAGCTGGACCTTGAAATGAAGCTTTCTTGCCGCCGCATTGTCAGCCTTGTCTCCAAGCTCAAGAAGCCTTTTGTTGTACTTGTCGTGAATGATGTTGGTGTACTCTGCACTGGACACTGCGGAAGGTAACGGAAGGTTAGAACCTGAAGCACTGGAAGAAACACGAATAAAATGCATACTATTATCTTCACATTTGATTTCGCCATGCTCAGAGTACCATGACTGGAACATGTTCCACACATTGATGCAACAAGGCTTCGATATGTTTTCGCCAATGATGTTGAACAAAAGCTCGACGGGCTTCTCCTCTTTGTGAGTGATTGCTTCCACCATCTCATGATAAATACACTGTGCTTCCAGTGCTCGAGCTTTGGCCACCACTCAAACAGGGCCTGATTTGAACAGTTGTGGCTCATCATCCTGGTGGGACGTGCTGCCTGCATCCCAATCGTGGTCATTGTCGTTTTGTTGATGAGGACCCATAGACACCTTTCCTTTCCCCTTCTGTCTGGCCGTGAAGTGTGGTGAAGAAGTCTGTGCTTCCTGGTCAAATATGCAAGCATCCTCCTCATCTTGCTCTTCCTGCATTGGAGTCATGGTGTCACATCCCCAACGGTGAATTCTCCCTTCACGCTGTCGCTCATCATACTTCCTCTTCTCTGAGTAATCTGACCCAGAAGGAGAGCTGGACAGCAGCCTGGGTGTTTGTGGGGCAGGGGAAGGTGATGTGGGCGAGCTAGACCACAGTCTAGATGCTTGTAGGGCAGGGGAAGATGATTTGGGCAATTGGGAAAATGATAAAGGCATTCCGGGGGCATAAATGTCTTTCTCCATATTGACAACAATCTTGTCATTCTCCATAACATCAAGCCAGTCAGGAGAGACATTCAGATCCAAGGGCGAATCTGGGACTGGAGTCAGATGAACGCTGTGATCATTGTAACCCCAATTTGTGTGGTTGGAAGTGAAGGCGATGTCAGGATCAGCTCCCTGACCATCTTCATCAGGCCCATGGACTTGGAGTCAGGGCGCAGGGTGACCAGTGTTGCTGGGGTTTGAAGTACGGGGCTGGGTGCAGGCCTTATAAGTTGTAGGGGCTTTGGGAGGGTGTGAAGGGGATGGATCAATATTCTGGGTCTGAGCAGCACATGTGTGATCAGTGGAATGTTGGGGTGTACTAGTAGCCCTGGGCTCATTGATAAAAGCAAGAGGGTCGGAACTCCCAGCATTGATGAGTGCACTGTGTGCAGCAGCAACCTTGCTAGAGTCGGTGGGCAAAGCACTGGCAGCGGATGTTCTGCCTTTCTTTCTCACAGCATTTGGTCATCGTTTTGAAGCAGGACTAGTACTAGCAGGCTTGGAATCGCTGACTTGAATGTTGACACGTGCATTGCACGCAGTGGTGGCCTCTCTGGAATCAGCAGGCAATGTAGCTGCTATCTTGCCTTTCTTTCTAGCAGCATTCAATTGTCACTTTTGGGAAGAACTGGGCTTGGTACTGCCAATGTCGACAGGTGCATTGCACATAGCAGCAGCAGCACAAGTGAGTGGCATAGTGACTAGTAGTCAGAGGATAATGACAACTTGAAATTTCCAAAAAATCAAATGAAAATGTGTTTGACTTCGGCTCGCTTATTGAGGTGGCCCCAAAGGCTAGAGGAAACAATACAGTGTGATTGTCCATAGATCTATTAATACGCCACAACAATGACGATTGGCAGACACTCGGCCACAGACTCAGAGGCTCAGAGCTTCCAAACAGGGTATTGAATATAGAGATTGCCAGTGAGAACTAGTAAGGCTGGGGAGAAGGAGCCTGCAAATGGTGTATCCTGTGGCAGATATGTATGAACCTAGAGGTCCTTGCCATTTCCAACCACAGCACCCATCCCCATCAGAAACCAAATGGACCCTTGATGATTAAATTTAGAGTTAGGAATCTGCAGATTGTTGTAGACGTACCTGTCGCCATGATTGAGGAGAGATTGAGGACATCAGGAGTAATGTTAACGATCTCTCTACTATGTAGCCATTGTTTTGTACACACCGGTGTATGCACAAGTGAGTTTGTAGGGAGTAAAAGGGGGGAGAAGGAGGTGCGATGTCAAAGCTGGGGGCACAAAGAGTCAAAGACTGTTCTGTGAAGACTTGAGGCACTCGAGAGATCACACAGTAGTTTTGAGGAGGGAAGTGGGTTTGCAGGAGTTCACAGACACTTTCTGCTGGCCCTTCTATTCACAGAATACAGGACTAAATTTACATGAATGAGAGACAGGAAAGTGTGGCTGAAATCGTAAAATATGGAGCCAAAGGTAACACTATGAACATAGCAGGCACGAAGACTATGTGAGATAGTAAGAAGTGGATATTGCAAGTGAGACATTGAGAAGTGATAGAAAGAGAAAAGAAACATACCATAATGGGACAAGAACGTAGCTTGCCAGGCACAAAACTAAATGGTGCGTGAGGTGGCACAACGATGTAGTCTAAGAGAGACAAAGAAATAAACAAGACAGTGGTAGTGTTGTGGCACACAAGTGGGGCAGAGGGTGTGGATACATTGACCTTGCAGTATGTGATGGAAAATGGGGTGAGCCATAGAGAGCCAGGACTTCAATAGAAGAATACATACAGAAGAAACCAGATGACATGAAGTCAGAATCAGCCAAACAGCCAACACAAAGCTGTTACCTAGCTGGTACTGTATGATAGAACTGAAATAAAAAATGTTAGGCACCCAATGCGGCGGCATAACTGGACTCAGCTTTGAACTGCCAGTGTAAGTGCCCTGATCCCGACTGCCAGTGGGAGCTCTGCCTCTGCCTGATCCCGAGTTAGTCCCAGCCCAAGATTGAATGAGTGCAGTGCTAATACCTCCCTCCCTCACTCTAGTCTTCAACCCCCAGATTCACCCGCCTTCCTCCCCTCCCTCTCCTCAAGCAGTGGGAACAAGACTACTGGCTCACCTCCACCAAGTCACTGAACATTGAGGTTCACAATTCCTTGTACTTGTCCCCCACTACCCTACTCCAATTAGCAGACTGATAACATTGTCTGTGCAGAATGTATACCACCGATGAAGACCTCACTAGCATAGGGACGTTGTAGCACTAGGCTCTAGTTCTCCAATGTCTTTATGCTATGGGAGGACAACCCAGATACCAAATAGCGTCGTTGTGTGGGTGATACCTGCTGCTTTTAAACCCTTCTGCCAACTCGTCCTAGGGTGATGTCCCCTCAAACCCTCCCATCGTCCCCATCTCTTCCAACAGTTCCACTGCTTCTGGTCACTCCAGCACCACCATGCGTTCCACATCTTCCCTCCTTATAACCTCACTGCCTTCACTGATGATTTCGAACAGATGTCAATATGCCCAAGAGCAGCTCTGATTAGGAGCCCTCTTCCCACAGCGCTCATTCCCTCAATCATGCCACTCCTATGACGATTTCTCTCCCTAGTCGTCCCTCTGCCATAGCTCCGTCCAATGGTTTGTCCCTCTGCACCTCCAACATCACATAGTATCCTCAGCTTATGTCCTGTATGCAGAAGGCTGTTAGCCACAGCACCACATTATCCATAGTCAAAACTTCATCATCCAGTTACCCCCTTGTCGTTTGTCCTGGCAGGACCCTTGTTACTGCTGAATTTGAAAGCGGCATGAGGAGCTCCATCTCCTAAAGGCTCAGGTCTGGGATGTTCCCTGCGTCTGTAATGCCATCGCTTTCTGGCAATTTGTCTCAATAGATAACCATGTTCGTATAAGGTGTCATCATGGTACAACTCAAAGACGTCATCAACTGTATGGTCAACAGACTCAGACAGTTTGCGAAGGCACTCATGTCTCACAGGAAGGGTATGTGTCCTCATTCACATTCCCCTTTCTCGCCCTGCCTAACTTCTTGCGCCACAGTAGCTCAGCGGTGAGGCTCTAGTGCTCGATGTCGAGGGCACTTGGCACGAACTCACTGGCGTCGTTAACATGCTGCTTGTCACCAATTTGATGGACCAAGTCTGGGGTATTGCGCATGAGGAATACCATCAATGGCATGGTGGTCCGGCTGTGGGGACTAGTGGTTGAAGTCTGACCCTTGGTTGGTTCACAATACTGGGAGGGCAACCACATGTGCCTGATGATGTGTTTGGCTCAAGTGTAATGTATGTCATTTTCTTTTTTTTGTGGCCTTCCTTTTCGAGCTTTTCATGACATATTTGGCATTATCAATTACAGGTGAATCGCATGTGTCCAAGCTTAATGGACCAAGTCGACTGCAGTCACGACCGCGATTGCAAACAGGGGGCTTGACACGCAAGATCAAGATCCAACTCAAGGGCAAGGTAGGGATGTTGAAGACTCGGTGAAGTTTTACTATTACTAATGAGATAGCACAGTGCTGGACGATGTTCAGGATGCATAAGACAAACCGCTGCTGTGTGGTAGAAATCATGGCTGACAAGGTGCACTAGACAACTTCTCTTAAGAGCTTTGAAGCTAATGATATATTCACTCAAGCAGACCTAAATGATGTCCACAAGAGGTCTCATCTGCATTGATGTTGCAGTAGATGATTTTAGTGTAGTTGGGTCATGGGGCCAGGTGTGGATTTGAAGTCATACTGTGACCGAGTGGCAAAGACATCCACCCATTGTTATTAGTGGCCATGTTCCCTAGGCGACTGCAACAAGTTTTCGATGCTCATCTCCTCGTCCTGTTTGAGGCCTATCTCCTCGCATTCTGTCGGGAACCTTGCTCTCAGGATGCGCCCCCAGTTTTCAAAGAAATTCAGAGGTGCTGACAGCCCATGGGGGATCTACAAGCCCCAGCCTGGGCCATCTCATCCTCATCATCTCACAAATCCTAGTGGCATTCAACTGTTGGTGTACCTTACGCACAGAGGGACTACCCAACCTTCCATGGCTGCCTGGGCAAGTTGGCTTCGCAGGTGATTGACCACAAGATGGAGAGCTGTGTGCTGCCCCCGTGCCCAACACAGTCAACAATGGACTACATCCCTATGATGTATTCCATGGCAACTTTGCTCCCAATGTCCATGATACGCCTGTACCATCCCATCATCAAAGGAAGAGGGTCAATCAGTCAGCGTGCTGGGTAAACAAGGTGATCCCCAGATTAATCCCCTCATATCTGGAATACATGCATCAAACCCTATCCCTTCGTAACCAATGAGAGGTTTCACGGCCAGCCTGTGTGTGTCAAGAAGGTGGACGATCTCTAGAAATTGCTGTGGTGTGATTTTCAGGTATGTAGTTGATCATCACCATCACACAACTCCCTTCACTAATATTAACCATACAGTCCTTGAGTCCCTGATGATCTGTGCATGCTCATGTGTACCAGTCTTCAAGCAGCTCATGCAGGGAGGACTTTTTCCTTGCTCTCCTGTAGCGCCAACATTAGCCATTGACTTGAAAGTACTGGAGTTTGTTACACACCTATTCATTCACATCCCACCAAACAATACAGGGTGGTGCAATGTGATAGAGGAATTTCTTGATAGTCAAGGGTATAAATTGACTACAAAGGTATGTTTTTGCTTAATTGACTATGCAACCATTACTAAAGTGTTCTGCAGGATTCTCTTTGTAGGAGATTTGGCAGCGTGCTCCAATGGTATAATGCTCTTCAAGATGCAGCCAACAAACACATGGATAATATATTGACTCATGTATGGCGGATTTCAGTTGGAATAGATGATGGGTTGCTTCAGGATGTGTCTTCAGACTCTGACCTTTGGACTCTGCCAACCTCCCCTACTCCAATGCAGACAGCACCAACAACCAGCTCAAACGTTGATCAGTATCTGCCAGATGAAAGAGCCGATGATCATGAGCATTCATTTCATTCTAGGGCAGCATCTTCATCACCAGAATCCCCAGCTGGCTCACCACAAATATCACCCACCCGTTCTCCCTCAAAAAGACATCACTCAGAGGTCAATAGCGATGACGACAGCCATTCCAACACGTCAATCAACCCCTTCCCAGATCCTGCTCCTCATTCCCAGCCCAGTGACTATCTACGCTTGTGCTGCCCTATTTGCTTTGGCAGAGAATTTCCTCACATATCACTTACTGGGTAGGTTTCTTATTATATTCATTATCTACTACTAAATGTTGACACAAGTCTCTTAGTCCAGACACCATTGTCTGCCTTGATGCCTGCTTTACACAGAAAAGAAATAAAGGCGAATGGGATCCTAAATGTACCCACCCAAAGTTGGTGTTCATCTCCAAGGTTGATATGGATTGCATGAAATGTCATTGGAACCATGTTTGCGGTTCACGGTCGAACAATTCATGGCCCTCACGCTGCGCACGCATTGACACATTAGAAGAAGAAGATGGATACAAGGGCGACCTACACATTCCAAGATCTGTGTTAGATGGATGTGAAGCCAGCTTCACCACTGCTGATGCTGCACAGGGGAAGGCCAGTACTCAATTCTTTGATGACACAGCCTTGATGGCATTGCTCTGTCGCCATGACCATGTTCTGTGGATAGCCAACATGCAGTCTGCCGGCAAAAAGTGACACTATGCCTTGGTCCTCCTTGAAACTCTGTTCCAACATCTCCCCAAATCTTTTACAATTGGTGCTCTGTATGACATAGGCTGCCAGTTGCATCAGACCTGTATCAAGTGGAATTTCCTGAACCACTACTTAGACCACCTCATCTTTGCCATATCAGTTTTCCATGCATTTGGGCATCAGTGGGCATGTCAACTCGTTTACCACCCTTGTAAATGTGAAGAATTTGGACTCTTGGATGGTGAGGGATGTGAGCGATTCTGGCATTCTATCAGTAAGCTAATTGCTTACTTGCAAGTATGTGGGGTGCATTTAAGTCATTATTTCATGAAGCTTTGTATTAACCATCATTTTTACAGCATCATCAGTGGCTATACACCCTTGACCGACAAGTCCAACATGCCAATCGAGAAAATCTTCAAAGGCTGGCTTACTGGCTCTGGCATCACACCAAGCACTGTCAAGATAAATGGACTGCTGCGGAGGAAATATTGCATGATTGCAATCAAGACACCAGCACTCTTCAGCATGAATGGGGTGCACAAGTTAAGCATCAGACTAAGCCGCTTCCGTGTGGGTTTTTTTCTCTACAAGTCACTCACTTGAAGACTGACTTACTTGGTCACTAGGAAAGTCAAAGAACCAGGGCAAGAATGCTGTGGAGGAAGCTATCTGACTATGCAAAGTATGCAATATTCTCAGGCAACGTGTGAAAGACATCAAAGACGTGATCATTGAAGGACCAACAGATCTCGCTGCCATTTTGGATGCTGAGAGACGCCTAGAAGATGCTTGTATGGCCTTGCAGCATGCAGAAGCCAAGGTCATGGCCAAGGAAAACACTCTGGGAGTCAATGATAGGACTGAGCTGCACAAGCTCACTTGAAGTGTCTTCATCATGACTCAAATGAATGCACTTGCTCTGAAAATCTGACTCCAGGAACAGTTACGTGCATGCAAGTATGAGTTAGATCCAGTTGAGTGATCTTTTTGATGTCAGAAAAATGGTGCATTGAGTCAGCCTTATAAGGTATCCTTCCTATGTTTATCTAATGATCTTCTGCACAGATAACAAAGTTCATGATCACACAAGGGCTTCTGTACAGAAGCAAGATCCGTCCATTCAGCAACTTGCACGTGACTACAACAAACTTTGTGACAGAATGTGAGAGCTCATTGCTCAGAGAAGGGCACCATGGGGTGTAACTGTCCCAGAGAAGGTTGAGATGGTGGGTCTATTTGCCCTTGATGTTGATGATGCCATATGGCAAGATGTTGGCCTGGCTGATGAAGACCCAATCAACCCCCCACTATGGATGTGCAATGAGGATATAAGAAGAGGAATCAAGGCACTCTTAGAACTTGATCACTGTGTTGAGGAAGAGGCTTGTCTGATCCATGAGAGGTGGGCATTGCAAGTCTGGTTTTCAGAAGAGTGGAAAGTTGTTACTCAAGGGTGTCAGGTTGCTGGTGTGTTTGATTATGGTTTCATATTAATATAACAACTTATATGATATTTTCAGAGTCTGAGGCCTTACAGTACCAACTACAGCTACAAAAACAAGATCTATGCAAGCTTTATGTCATTTGGCAGAAGCATCTTGTTGGACTCAGCACTGGTGATCATCCACTACCTTCTTGGGGTCCATCACAGGCCGAAATCCTCAAGGCAGGTGTTGCAGCAGTGACTGCTGCATGGGAGGAGGTTGATTCTGGTGAGGAGAGCACTATTGAAGGTGATAATGACAGTGCTGTGGGTGATGATAACTGTCATGGTTACGAGGGACTGTGGCTCAAAGCAAGCTTGCGTTTGTGTCATGTGATCAAGTGGCTGCTGCACATGATCTAAGTCGACTTGACTTGGCACGTGACCCTGGGAATAGTCATGTGTATCTTGTTGGAACAAAGTAAGGCCAAGGTGCCCGAGGCCGAGATGCCCAAGTACTTGGTTCCGGTAGGTCCTTTGCAAAGGGCCTTCTGTGTGATGTTGCACGTGTTATAGCACACATTGCCAAGCTTCAATGTGGCTTACTAAGCTGGAGCGGTGATAGAGATGAAAGGAAAAGGAAGTTGCTTAGTCACACAAGTGATAGGCAGGAGGATTCAACTCATATTAGAGATGAAGTTGAGACTGGGGATTCCAGCTCAACTTCCTACTGCTTTTATACTACCCTACCTAGTCATAACGAGTTGTAGCACTGGTTGGGAATCTGCCTTTTGATGCTGACAAAACTTTGACATATTTCATGACAAAAG
>QLOZ01001392.1:0-29516 GCA_003314065.1 Lactarius sp. MG50
AACTGTCTCGCGGCCGCCGCGGCCCCAAGAACGACTGCCCAAAATGCACCAATCTGATATCACTGTGGGCATTTCCCAATGTGATCCAATTCAGTTCTGGAAGTCTGACCAATCAGATTTCAGGATTTTGCCGACTGAATTAGATTACATTGGGAAATGCCCACAGTGTATCTTCATGCCAGCGCCTCCGATCACTTCCCGTCATGTGCCTCCTGCTCGTCCTTCCATAGGTCCCATCTCTGACTTGTCTCAACCCTTCTCCGCCTCTTCTATTTCCAAGAAGCGAAATGTCGAACGAGCTTGCGATGATTGTCGCCGTAGAAAGACGCGATGTGACGGCCCTAAAATGCCGGATAACGTGTGCACGAACTGCGTACAAAATAGGAAGATCTGCACCTATCTGTTAGCTCCAACTTTCTTTTGATTCATGTCGGCACTGACATGAAACGGACATCTGCAGCGAGGCTTCTAAGCCTCGGGGCCCTCCCAAGGCGTCCGTTGTGCTTGGCTGTTATCCGCTCCGAACATGTGACTGACATGCCGCTAACAGTTATGTTACTAACTTGGAAGACAGGATGGAGAAGATGGAGGCTTTGCTGAAACGTGTGCGTATGTCATCTAAGCTCAAGACTTAACCCTTCGCGTGCTCGGACTGGGTACATGGATTAGCGCGAATATCATGATTATTACTCTTCGTTTCCTTCCTTCCTTCCTTCGCCGCCTAAACACTTTCGCTGACTAATCTGCCGGCTATCTCACAGCTCCGTCCAGAGACTGATTTCTCTGCTGAGCTGGGCCCACCCATAGTGCGTGGCTCCTGGAAAGATGAGCCCGTCCCTTCCACGTCATCGTCAGCAAGTGGGAAGAATACAGCAACACGGCCTCTTCATCAGTTACCCCCCCTCTCGACGCTTGCACCTCCGGCTCGCACTCGGAAAACCTCGTCGACGTCTTTAGCTACCCCTTCCGACGATGATGGCGCCGCATCGTCTGATGAAAACTTTCCGGGAAGCCAGCTCATTCAGTCCATGAAGCGCCTCACCCTGTTCGATAGGGAGCCTCAAGCCAAAGCCAATCGCCTTCTTGATGCGGCGTATCGGTATCATGGTAGAAGCACTCATGGTCTACTTGTTCTTGCCGCCCGGGAGATGAGAACAAGGTACTTCCTTGAGTCGATGGGTGTTGAAGCAGATATTATAACTAGCGAAGTGGGACGCCTTCGAGAGAGAGCGCCCGGGCACACCCACGCTTCGAAAGATGGCCTACGTAGGCCAGAGTATTGGCGCTCTCCAGATGTGAGTAATCGTTCTTGTCAGTGGCGCTAGCACAATCCCCACCCTTCGTTATTGTTGCACTCTTTTTATACTAAAATTTCTAATTCTTTTGTCTGACACACTCTGTCTCCAGTGGGAACTCGCGTATGAGGGAGATTTCATTCCTTCTAACACACCATCAGGGCTTCTCCAACGCTGGCCACCGTCGGATCTGGCCTCAGCTCTCATCAATCTTTACTTTCAGCACTGCAACAGCATGTTTCCTCTTTTACATCGACCAACTTTTGCGCGCCATTTTGCGGATAGGCTATACGAACACGACATCTGGTTCGCATGCACCTGCATGTGTGTATTTGCCCTTGCTAGTCGCTATACGGACGATCCGCGAGTACTCCTGGACGAGCCAGTCGAAGTACCCCTGGAGGAACGTGCCGGGCCATTTGAGTGGCAAACGGCAGGATTCAAATACTATTTCTTGATCTTGGGTCAGCTTATGGAGCCCTATGCATCGTTTGCCATAGAACTGAGCATGTCACAGAAGTTGAGCACATCAAACGTTCTATGCTGAGTCCCGCGAGCCTATTTGAGATCCAGACACTATGTGTACGCACGCCTATCTTCGTCTTCTAATGGTACTAACCGTCTGTTCCCTTCCAGCTAATGGCTCAGTTCCAAGGCGAAACTCGATGGCATCGCAGCGCATGGTATACCGTTGGTGTCGGAATCCGGAAGATGCAAGATATCGGTGCTCACACCAAACAATCCTATGCCAAAGCGGGACCCAGTGTTGAAAACGAGCTCTGGAAACGGGTATGGTGGTACCTAAATGGCCTGGACCGCATTCAATGCGCCATCCTTGGGAGACCCTGTGCTACAAGGGTAGAGGAGTGAGCGCGTCTTTGTCGCGACCATCCACATATGCCATGTACTCACGTGACTCTGACAGCCTCGATGTCGAATATCCCCTCGAAGTCGATGATGAATTCTGGGAGAATAACGACCCACAGCTGGCATTTCGGCAACCACCCGACCGACCTTCAACGATCGCCGCATTCAATCTTTGGCTTCGACTCACTGACATCGCGGCAGCGGCATCCACCAAGCACACCTTCGTAGGTCACACTCATTCTGTGATCACGTCGCGTCTTCATTTATATAACCAAAAGGATGATAATGAGCATGATGGTCGTTCCTCTGGTTTGCATGTGGAGGAAAATTTGAATCGATTGAATGAGAGCCTGACGGAGTGGGCGGAGAAAGTGCCCCGACATTGTGCGCAGTAGCTTGGGTTTCGTGACTCACGGTGATATTGACTATAGTCCTAGTGAAATGGACCCCTGACATCGAAGATGTCGTCCTGGCCAATCAATCTGCGACGCTCTATACGACTTACAACCTGTTGATGATACTCATGCAGCGCGCCTTCCTCCCGTCATCCATCGCTCTGTTATCCACTCCACGTGACCTACGAACAACCCCACCAGGTCTCGCACATGCCCTGACTGCACGTGCGGTATCGATCACCGCTGCGAAAGCAATTTCGCGGATCTTGGCTGTTGTGCACAAACGTACCCTTTCGAACATCCCGTTACTCCTTGTTAGTGCTGAGATAGCCGCTGCGGTCTTATGCATCGATCGCTGGATTATCAAGGCTCGCGAGGGGACCGGCCCCACGCGTGACGGTAGACTCGCGCCGGCGGCTGCGCAGACCATCGAGTCTCACATGGAGGACATAACATCGCTACTGGCAGCCCTTCGATGGGCTGCACCCCGCTGGGAAACTGCCCAGGAGAAACTGTGAGGATGTTCTCTATGCAATAATGCCGCTTCCATGTTGTTAACCGTACGCCAGCGCTTACCTTGAGAAGATGGTACCCGACGTAGATAAGGAACCGGCCGATCTAGGATATGCATCTACCCTTGACGTTGTACGCGGCCATCAGCTGGATCACCTCGGCCTACTCAAGCTTCCTCAGCACTCTACAACTGCGCTTTCACGACAGGACATTTCCCATTTGGAGCCTCACATCCCCGCGGACATTAGTACGACAATCATTGGTACTTCCGCGCCGCGCTATACACACAGACAAGAGGGAGGTCCTTGGCTTCCCGACATACCTCGCCAGTATATTCCGCCACAGGAGACGTCCGTCCAAGCGATCCCCCGTATCTCGACTCGCCCGTCTATGCCGCGCACTCGAGCGAACAGTTTCGCCGAGCAGCCTCAGCGTCCAATATATGACTGGCCACGTTCGCAAATGTCATGGTCAACGCTCTCCTTGCCTCTTACGACTCCAGGACAACTACACTCTGCACTTGAGACCGACTTCTCGTCCGAGTTTACGCGTGTGAAACACGAGCCTGATGGTGACCCAAGCATCCCTCCGCTGAGGCTGGGCTGGGCGTACGAAAACCGGCCTCTACCTCCGGCACATGTGTTCGTATCCTTTTCGAATATTTCAATTGTCCTCAGAGATTGACCAACATATTTAGGTGGGAGGACAGCCCCGAACGAGGAAGCCAATATAACGGGAGCGCCACGCGCAGTACAGGTTCATCTTTGCTCAGCCACCTGTATCGGTCAGCGCGAGACCATCCAGCTACTCTTTCTCATGGAACAAGCGGGGCTGCAGATCGTGGCACTATTGTCTAATCTAGGATTACATCGAGCTCCATGTACTGAGTTTTCTAGACTCCCTTTTTTTTTTACTTCTGCGGGAATCTCCATATCTAAAAAACCATTCCCTATTGACGACTTGTCACAACGACTCTGATGTTCATTCCAGGACCATCTGATCACATGACCGTTACGACTTACGTCCATATACTATGTGTGTACGAGGATCATATATCTAACCTAGTTAGGCGCCACAAGTTTTGAAACTTACATTGCTGTCTGTCCGAGCTCTTCCGCAGCCGATAAGTCTTGGTTCCGGTTGGTCAAAGTGGGCGAGTCGCTGACACTGGCAGTGCCGTCGTTCAGGGACCTGCACACCGACGTGTTCTTCAGTTGTCCTAACGAGGTGCGGGAGTCAGACTGAAGAGATAGGCACTCAGTCAACTAACAGAAGTTTGCAGCACTGACCAGGTACTATCTAAGGTCTCGGGAACCAACCAAAGTGAACGAGCGAGAGGGATTGTGCCGGACTCGCGGCGTTGCGTTGCGCTCCACCACTGGCACTTCCGGTCCATGGATGCCCCTCTCTTAACTCACTGCGGGGCTCAAGTCGCTGGTGTGCAGCTCGTCCAAGGTCTCACCTTGAAGTCCAAGTTCGTTCACACTCCGGGGCGCATCAGCGTTAGGCGCCTTGAGCAACCGTACAGATACTGTACAGACATACTACTACTAGTAGCTTCTGCCTGGGCTACATGATCATATTGGAATTGGAGGACAGGCTGGTATTCGAAGCCATCAACACCTAGGAAGAATATGACAAAGACTATTATTTTGCACAAATTACAGCACCTTTTATGCCCTCCTCCAGAATGGTTCGTTTATTCCGCAACATCGGCTCGGATAAAGTCAAATTCGGGAGCAAGACGCCGTCATCCTAGGAATAAGACCGAACAATGATAAATTTTGTGACGTGATGATCATGGACAAGAACCGCGAGAATTTGCATAGCCCTCAATGATTAACTGGCACCTGCAGCATGTTACAGTGTAGTTTCATGACAATACAAGTCGATACTAGTACGCAGGACGACACACGCACTGGTTAGTGCAAACAGAACCGACGGTATTCCCGTGCTAGATCAAGTTCAAATGTCCTCGAGCGCGCCGACCTACATAGTTAGCGCCAGTCAGCATAGCGTTAGTGTTCTTCCAAGGTTTTCAACGAAGGGCTTGTGGTGGTTGTGAACGTGGAGGCAATGCCAGTGGCTAACAGGAAGAATCTCTGCGCGGTGCTTATGGTTTCCGTCCAGGGATCATCTGCTCCTTCCCCCTCACCCAAAAGCTGCCCCTGGCCAACGCTTCGTATTCTTTACATAGCACACTTACAAGTATAGACAGGATGTTAAGAATGGATGTAGTGCGACCACTACTTGAATAACCTTGTGTGTAGATTACCGACCCTTCCAAATCAGTGTTCCTCTGTCGTCAGATGTCATTGTCTGATCTTGATCTAGAGCTTACGCGAGATAATGTCGCGCTGTTTCTAGACTGCTTTCCAGAGCCATCCACAAGCCATTTCCTAGTTGCTTGCGGACTGTTGGTTGTATGCAGCCGTATCAGGGGGTATCGCAGAGCTCATGCTATTACGGGCAGGTTCTATTACGGGCTCGATAGACCCCTCTGGAGGGGTGAAGAGGAGCAGTTGGGGCCGCACGGCCAGAAACAGGAATACGTTGATGGCGCCTGAGAGGTTATACATCGATTCACCGAAAAACGTAGCTGCCGAGGACACAGACTCATGACTGAATTGCGACCAACGTGCAATGGATATTGGGATGACGACCAGGGAATATGCAAGGGGGTAGCTAAATAAATTGTGAGCAAGATTCGCAACAGGAAGGGGTATGGCCTACAGAAGTAGTCTCAACGCAGCTCGCCTATGTGAGTATTCAACATCGGCTTTGTATGTGTGGAACTTGTACCACTTCTCCTGGTCAACCGACAACCGACCCTCTGCCCAGAAATAGAGCGGGATGTACATTATCACCGAAGCAAATAATGCGATCCACAGCCAGAGATACTCTCCGGCTAAGCGTTCTGGGCCATAATGGGAACCGATCCAGCACCAAAACTTGTCAGAGAGTGTCAGTGGTAATGAAAAGGTGTGAACGGTTTGGAATAACATACACCTGTGGGCACATCATAATTTTTATTAAGGCCATTACCGAGGCCAACCCAGAGAGCAGTGAAAACACAAGCGAGGCCAACCAATCCAAAAGCAAACCCACGTGCTTGAATACCTACTCGCCACAGAGCAGTTACGAATGTGTGGACAGCAAGTATCTGGAAGGATATGTGTCATACGTTCTAGATAGCAGTAAATGAGAGGACCTACGAGGGTGATCAGGCCCACCCCAAGCTCGCCTGTCTGCTGGACAATGCCCTGCGCTGTACAATAAGACCCTGTTGTGACGGTCCCAGTATGAGCCCATCGGATATCGAGGATGCCACCCAACGCTTGCAGGGCGTCGAAGAAAAAAAGGGACAGCTGTCACAGGACTCGAATCAGTTAGTTGGCTGTACAAGTTGTCAAGCAGACCATGTAAATGTCAGCGGGGACCTGCAACAGCTTCCAGTCACCATTTGGGAGCACCCTCCTATAACGAAGGATATTTCTCTGTGTAACATTCTGTCAGTTCAGATCGACGCAAGAAAGAGGGTAGGACATACGCCGATTAAAAAGAAAACAACAATTACAGAAGCGAGACTGAGAAAGGATGCCTCTGTCGCTAACTGTACACGGGTTGAGTCCAGGGCACAAGACAGATAAGTGGGGTGCGTACTGCCAAGCCGATGGTTTGACCATGTGTTAGGCATGAAATCGAAGGACTGGAGTTGTTTGGAAGTGGAAGGGATTGCTGGTACTGCTGTGCGTTACAGAGGGTTCCGTGGACACCGTCGATTGCCGACATTCCTGTCGCGGTGGATGAGGTCGAGAGAGATGAGCGTGTAACTAGGTGGAGGGAGGCCAGGAGGGATGACGGGCTGATATTAGGAGTGGGGGAGTAAAATACTGGACATTGTAGATTACGAGACGCTCAAACAGAACAGCACCGGTTCCATCCAATGCCTCCAAGTAATGGAGGGGGCTATGATAGTTGTTTCGCAGCTATTACGCCTTATCTCCGCGAACAGGCAGTGTCCATGAAACACCTGGAGAAAATGGGCGAGATACTCGTCGCATACCCTAGAACCACTGTTCAGTTGCGATGGCTACCAAGGAAGGCCCCCTTCGTCGGGTTCCGGAGGGCCAAGCAACTCGCACTGGAAGCCATCCGCACAGCGGATCTCACCAGCCTAGAGGAACCTCAAACGATCAAGAAACAGAAGGAAAGAACCAGAAGAACGGCCATTGCAAAGTGGGCAGACCGCTGGCACCACAACCCACACACGTCAATGGCGTATAGAACGGCTCTACAGGGGCGCCCGTATGGCAGACAGCACCACACGTTCCAACCCGCGGCCAACTGAAACCAGGCGCGAGAAACGGGGGCCGCGCCCCTACGGACCACGCCGGAGCTCAAAAGGACACAGTTAAGTTCTCTAGACTCCCCGGTGAATGCGTGACCTGTAATGAAGCGGTACAGCGTGGAGTGGGTGAGTCTGGAGAACTTAAGTCTACCCAACAGTTCTACCCCCAGCACACACCAGAGCAAATAGCCTGCCCTTGTGGCAAGGCGATCCTAACAACCGAGCACGTGCTCTTAGAATGCCCCCTCTACATCGCCGCGTGCCGAAAGCACCTCACTGCCAACGGCCGCCGAACACTTCCACAACTCTTCGCCAAGCATGAGCGCGTCCAAGCGATGCTCTGCTTCCTGGAGGAGACGGATGCCTCCGCTAAACCGCGGGCGAGGTGGGAACCGGGATGAGGATAACAGGATCACAAGTTGGACCGCCATACACGACCAGACACGACCACCCCCCACCTATAACCACACGTTGCCTATAACCAGCTAGCACTGGTTCCCCCTGCCCATACCATTAAAACGCCTGAGCATAATACGTAGCATACACGTGACCGCCTCTGTGCTGAGTTGTACGCGCCGCGGAATACAAATTCGGATTCAAAAAAAAAAACGCCTTATCTCCGCGGACGAGATACCTGCCTGGCCAGATAGGCAACCAAAACTTTCTCAGCCGAGCGAACGGAAGGTCACAGTTGGGGCAAGATTTGGTTCTAATAATCGGCCACTGGCACCAGTTTGACATGCTGCACATACTGATAGTTGTTATGTGTTACTGTATGTCGTACCTGAATGTATCCGAAATATGGCATACATGCCAAGACGTAACTTACTGGCACGCCTGGCTTTCTTGATATACTCCAAACTGAGTGAGAAAACTGGCAGCACAGGATGTCGCGAAGTAGAATGATTTTCATGGCATTGCAGCGCATTATATACAGTTGGTGTCGGAATCCGGAAGATGCAAGATATCGGTGCACACACCAAACAATCCTATGCCAAAGCGGGACCCAGTGTTGAAAACGAGCTCTGGAAACGGGTGTGGTGGTGGTGGTACCTAAATGGCCTGGACCGCATCCAGTGCGCCATTTAGGAGACCCTGTGCTACCGTGACAAGGGTAGAGGAGTGAGCGTCTTTGTCGCGACCATCCACACATGCCATGTACTCAGTCACGCCATGTGGCTCTGACAGCCTCGATGTCGAACATCCCCTTGAAGTCGATGATGAATATTCCCAGTGAAAAGTCGCAATGTCCAGATCGGACTAAATTATCATAAAATGAGCCATTCTGACTGTATCTGACTTTCTTGGCTACCGACTGCAGAGTCCTCCGGCAATCTGACCAAATCTGTTGCAAATATTTTGTGTCTGTCAGACATGGGCAGACTGCAACACACCCGCTGATTAGTCATGCGCACTGCTCGGACGGGCCGTCTAACTCCATATGGCTGTCACCAAATACGACCTGGTCCTATCCTGTCCGATCCCATCAGTGCGACTGTTCCCTAGGGATGAATTCTGGGAGAATAACGACCCACAGCTGGCATCTCTACAACCACCCGACAGATGTTCGACGATCGCCGCATTCAATCTTTGGCTTCGACTCACTAACATCGCGGCAGCGGCATCTACCATGCACACCTTCGTAGGTCACACCCATTCTGTGATCATGTCGCAAATTTGAATCGATTGAATGAGAGCCTGACGGAGTGGGTGGAGAAAGTGCCCCAACATTGTGCGCAGTACTAGTAGCTTGGGTTTCGTGACTCACGGTGATATTGACTATAGTCCTAGTGAAATGGACCCCTGACATCGAAGATGTCGTCCTGGCCAATCAATTGGCGACGCTCTATACGACTTACAACTTGTTGATGATCCTCATGCAGCGCACCTTCCCCCCGTCACTGGCATCCATCACGGCCACTCTGGTATCCACCCCACGTGACCTACGAACAACCCCGTCTCGCACATGCCCTGACTGCACGTGCGGTATCGATCACCGCTGCGGCTGCGAAGGCAATTTCGCGGATCTTGGCCGTTGTGCACAAACGTACCCTTTCGAACATCCCATTACTCCTTGTTAGTGCTGAGATAGCCGCTGCGGTCTTATGCATCGATCGCTGGATTATCAAGGCTCGTGAGGGGACCGGCCCCACGCGCGACGGTAGACTCGTGCCGGCGGTTGCGCAGACCATCGAGTCTCATATGTGAATGACCTGAGGTGGCCAAGATGAGTTATTGCGTCCGAGGTAAGGAGAAAGGTTCAGGCGTACGATATACAGGACATAACATCGCTACTGGCAGCCCTTCGATGGGCTGCACCCCGCTGGGAAACTGCCCAGGAGAAACTGTGAGGATGTTCTCTATACAATAATGCCGCTTCCATGTTATTAACCGTACAAGTAGCGCTTACCTTGAGAAGATGGTACCCGACGTAGATAAAGAACAGGCCAATCTAGGATATGCATCTACCCTTGACGTTGTACGCGGCCATCAGCTGGATCACCTCGGCCTACTCAAGCTTCCTCAGCACTCTACAACTGCGCTTTCACGACAGGACATTTCCCATTTGGAGACTCACATCCCCGCGGACATTAGTACAACAATCGTTGGTACTCCCGCGCCGCGCTATACAAAAAGACAAGAGGGAGGTCCTTGGCTCCCCGTACTACCTCGTCAGTATATTCCGCCACAGGAGACGTCTGCTCAAGCGATCCCCCGTATCTCGACTCATTCGTTTATGCCGCGCACTCGAGCGAACAGTTTCGCCGAGCAGCCTCAGCGTCCAAGATGACTAGTCACGTTCGCAAATGTCATGGTCAACGCTCTCCTTGCCTCTTACGACTCCAGGACAACTACACTCTGCACTTAAGACCGACTTCTCGTCCAAGTTCACGCGCGTGAAACAAGGACCTGATGGTGACCCAAGCATCCCTCCGCTGAGGCTGGGCTGGGCGTACGAAAACCGGCCTCTACCTCCGGCACATGTGTTCGTATCCTTTTCGAATATTTCAATTGTCCTCGCAGATTGACCAACATATTTAGGTGGGAGGACAGCCCCGGACGAGGAAGCCAATATAACGGGAGCGCCACGCGCAGTACAGGTTCATCTTTGCTCAGCCACCTGTATTGGTCAGCGTGAATCTACGCCGCAAGACTCATGGAACAAGCGGGGCTGCAGATCGTGGCACTATTGTCTAATCTAGCATTACATCGAGCTCCATGTTGAGTTTTCTAGGCTCCCTTCTTTTTTTTTACTTCTGCAGGAATCTCCATATCCAAAAAAACCATTCCCTATTGACGACTTGTCACAATGACTCTGATGTTCATTCCAGGGCCATCAGATCACATGACAGTTACGACTTTACGTCCATGTACTATGTGTGTACGAGGATCATATATCTAACCTAGTTAGGCGCCACGAGTTTTGAAACTTACATTCCTGTCTGTCCGAGCTCTTCCACAGCCGATAAGTCTTGGTTCCGGTTGGTCAAAGTGGGCGAGTTGCCGACAGTGCGGCTGTCGTTCAGGAACCTGCACACTGACGTGTTCTTGTTAGTAGGCCGCAGAGCTAGGTGCGGAAAGAAAGATGCACGGGACCACACACTCTTCGCCCCCAAGTTAGTTAGCAATCTCCTGGCGCTTCAGCACAAGGATTCAGTGTTTATAAGACCATCAACTGCCGTCAGCTGGCCGTAAGTGCTGATATGCCTTTTTGGAATTTTCCACATTATGGTACTGGCCAGGTGATGAACTATCATGACCTGAAGTGCTTACCAACCTTACACGGACTGAAAGCAGAAATGGGGCCGAACAGTATCACACTAACTCTGTTGTTGGTGACATCGACAAAGTCAAATTCGGGAACAAGACGCTGTCGTCCTAGGAATAACACCGAACAATAAATTTTGCGATGTGATGATCGTGGACAAGAACCGCGAGAGTTTGCATAGCCCTCAATGATTAATTGGCACCTACAGCATGTTACAGTGTAGTTTCATGACAATACAAGTCGATACTAGTACGCAGGACTCGGACGACGCACGCACTGGTTAGTGCAAACAGAACCAACGGTATTCCCGTGCCGGATTAAATTCAAATGTCCTCGAGCGCGCCGACCTACATAGTTAGCACCAGTCAGGATAGCGTTAGTATTCTTCTAAGGTTTTCAACGAAGGGCTTGTGGTGGTTGTGAACGTGGAGGCAATGCCAGTGGTTAACGGGAAGAATCTCTGCGCGGTGCTTATGGTTTCCGTCCAGGGATCATCTGCTCCTTCCCCCTCACCCAAAAGCTGCCCCAATGCTTCGTATTTCTTACATAGCACACTTACAAGTATAGACAGGGTGTTAAGAATGGATGTAGTGCGACCACTACCTTGTGCGTAGATTATCGACCCTTCCAAATCAGTGTCCCTCTGTCGTCAGATGTCATTGTACACCGATCTTGATCTAGAGCTTACGCGAGATAATGTCGCGCTGTTTCTAGACTGCTTTCCAGAGCCATCCACAAGCCCTTTCCTAGTTGCTTGCGGATTGTGGTCGTATGCAGCCGTATCGGGGGGTATCGCAGAGCTCATGCCATGACGAGCAAGTTCTATTTCAGGGCCGATAGTCTCCTCTGGAGGGGTGAAGAGGAGCAGTTGGGGCCGCACGGCCAGAAACAGGCATACATTGATGATGCCTGAGAGGTTGTACATCGAGACACCAAAAAACGTAGCTGCCGAGGACACAGACTTGTGATTGAATAGCGACCAACGTGCAATAGATAGTGGGAGGATGACCAGGGAATATGCAAGGGGGTAACTATAAATAGAGTGTGAGCAGGATTCGCAACAGGAAGGGGCATAGCCTACAGAAGCAGTCCCAACGCAGCTCGCCTATGTGAGTATTCAACATCGGCTTTGTATGTGTGGAACTTGTACCACTTCTCCTGGTCAACCGACAACCGACCCTCTGCCCAGAAATAGAGCGGGATGTACATTATCATCGAAGCAAATAATGCGATCCACAGCCAGACACTTTCTCCGGCTAAGCGTTCTGGGCCATACTGAGAACTGATCCAGCACCAAAACTTGTCAGAGAGTTAGTGGTAAGGACAAGATGTGAACGGTTTGGAATAACATACAGGTGTGGGTGCTTCATAATTCTTATGAAGGCCATTACCGAGGCCAACCCAGAGAGCAGTGAAAACACAAGCGAGGCCAACCAATCCAAAAGCGAACCCACGTGCTTGAATACCTACTCGCCACAGAGCGGTTACGAATGTGTGGACAGCAAGTATCTAGAAGGATATGTGTCATGCGTTCTAGATAGCAATAAATAAGAGGACCTACGAGGGTGATCAGGCCCACCCCAAGCTCGCCTGTCTGCTGGACGATGCCCTGTGCTGTACAATAAGATCCCGTTGTGACGATCCCAGTATGGGCCCATCGGACATCGAGGATGCCACCTAACGCTTGCAGAATGTCAAAGAAAAAAAGGGAGAGCTGTCATACGACTTGAATCAGTTAGTTGGACGGCTGTAAAAACTGTCAAGCAGACCATGTAAACGTCAGCGGGGACCTGCAACAGCTTCCAGTCACCATTTGGGAGCACCCTCCTATAACGAAGGATATTTCTCTGTGTAACATTCTGTCAGTTCAGATAGACGCAAGAAAGAGGGTACTAGTAGGACATACGCCGATTAAAAAGAAAACAACAATTACAGAAGCAAGACTGAGAAAGGATGCCTCAGCCGTTAACTGTACACGGGTTGAGTCCAGGGCACAAGACAGATAAGTGGGGTGCGTACTGCCAAGCCGATGGTTTGACCATGTGTTAGGCATGAAATCGAAGGACTGGAGTTATTTGGAAGTGGAAGGGATTGCTGGTACTGCTGTGCGTTACAGAGGGTTCCGTGGACACCGTCAATTGCCGACATTCCTGTTGCGGTGGATTGGGTCAAAAGAGATGAGCGTGTAACTAGGTGGAGGGAGGCCAGGAAGGATGTCACGGTCGGGCTGATGTCGGGAGTGGGGGAGTAAAATACTGGACATCGTAGATTATGAGACGTTCAAACAGAATAGCGCCGGTTCCGTCCAAATCAATTGATGCCTCCAACTGATGGAGGCGGCTATGATAGTTGTTTCGCAGCTATTGCACCTCGAGTCACTTATCTCTGCGGACGAGATACCCCGGGCCTGATTGGCTAGATAGGCAACCAAAACTTTCTCAGTCGAGCGAACGGAAGGTCACAGTTGGGGCAAGATTTGGTTCCGATAATCGGCCACTGGCACCAGTTTGACATGCTGTACAGTACAGTGCATGTTGATAGTTGTTATGAGTTACTGTATGTCGTACCTGAATCATGATGTATCCGACTCGGAAATGTGGCATACTAGTACATATCAAGACGTAACTTACTGCCAGTGGCACGCGGCGGCCTCGCTCTCTTGATATCATACTCCGAACTGAGTGAGAAAACGGGCAGCACAGGATGTCGCGAAGTAGAGTGATCTTCATGCCAGTGAATTGAGTTTCCGGTTGAGCTGAGGCGCTGAGGGTTCTCATTACCCTGAACTCCGAGTCCTTCAAGTTCAATACGCCAAAATCCTGTCAAACGCGTATCAACGCCGCAACTGAAAGCAGTCGCTAGAAATGAAAGCACAATTATTATTTATCTCCCTTTTTTGTACGTAGGTACAATAAACACGATAGACAAGAGAGAAGGCAATAATGCTAGACCCATGGCGAGGAACTCAGTCGGGCCAACACGGTCACGGTCGCCTTCTGCCGAGTTGGGTCACGGTGTCGCTGGGCATCACCAGATTGGGGAAATGGGTGCACCACGCGATTCCTTCTACAAATAGACTCAAATAATCGAGGTTTTGAACACTGTGACAAAAACACTCCACCTCCGGTTAACGGTAACGGGTGACTGAGGATGTTCCGTAGGGCCAGCTCGGTGGAGGCCCTCCGAGTCGGTCGCGCCTCGGGGTCGGTGATGTCGGCAGCTACCAGTACACAGATCCCTCGCGGACCGGGTGTATTGTACGTAGACCGTGGTGTCATCGTCCTGAACAAGCCCCCGGGACTCGTATCACAGGCTGCTGGTCCGAGTCACGGTACCTCAGGCACCACCGGAGTGGACGTCGTTCTCTCGGGGAGGAATGATCGCCCGCCGGCTGCGCCCCCACCACGATCTGCATTCAATGATGTCCTGGACGGTAGGTTTATCAAGCGGTGCGTGACGAAAGAAATGATCTCAGCCGCGCCACACGTTTGGCGGGTCACTTGTAGACCTCCGACGGAGGTATGGCCTCAGTACGAATCCATATCCGGTCCATCGTCTAGACAAGGTAAGGTTTCACTTTTTTTTTCGCAGCTCGTCCGTTCCCCTAACCCACCATCATTGTAGGGAACCACGGGCGCTCTAGTCCTCGCGCGCACAAAGGCCTTGGCCCGCGAACTCTCACAGCAATTTCGCACCCACGCTATCGAGAAGACCTACCTCGCCTTGGTCCGTGGCGGGGCCAGAAGATTCCCGGGGAAGGAAGGGCTGATTGCAGGTTCACTGGGCTTCCGCGATGGCCGCGTGCGAATTGCTGCGCAAACTGAGCAGGGAAGCAGCAAGTCCGCACGGACGGGGTGGGAAGTTCTCGCTTCGTCGGTCAGTAATTGACGGGAGCGTGTACCCAAAGGGTCCACACTACAGAACTAGTAACTGATTCTATGTGTTGCGTCTGTGCGCATCACGTATAGGACGTGGCACCTTTGTCTCTAGTGCGCCTGTACCCACATACCGGGTTGAAGCACCAGCTACGCGTACACATGGCACACACCCTAAAGGGTATGTCCGTGTCCTCTCAACTTCCTCGTGGGCATAATAATTGATGGTGGTCCCATGCCTTATCTCTGCAGTGCCAATTCTTGGCGACACCCTGTACGATAACGCCAGATCTGCCCAGCGGATCTTGGGGTCTACAGATGTTCCGGAGAACCGACTTTTTTTGCACTCTTCATCAATCTCCTTCTGGGTATGCGCGTCTTTTTCTATTTTCAGGGCCCTTCAGTCACGGAGGCTGACAGTCTCTTAGAGGTATCGGCGCGCAGGTCTTCGCAAGCGCTTTCGCTTGACAATTGTTGCCCCACTTCCGGCGGACTTCGTCAAAATATGTCGTGATCTGAACCTGCATGTACCCGAGGATATGGTTCAAGGGGGGGCTCTCATTGATGGAGAGCACCTCAAAGGGGAGGAGTTACCAGATGTTGAAGGGTTGTGGCTGGGGTAGAATTCCTCCCTTTGACGTGCACATGTCGCGAAATTGTGCAATAGTCGACATTCGGACATCATCATTTACCGTACAAGAAATAGTCAGGAATAAGTATAGACGTGGTATGGTAAAGACGATCATGTGGTCCAGCGCACAGCCGACCATATTAATTCAAGTTTTCCCTCCCTCTTCTTGGGGCTGAGTTGCCGTCCTTTTATGTTCAGCAGCTGTTGACGGAGTAGCTGTGGTCGCTGTGGCCTGTGGCTGCGCTGCAGCGTAGGGGTATGTGTAAGGGGCGCCGACCTGCGCATGTGGCGGCACTTCTCCAGTTCCCGTACTGCTGGAGCCCCGCATGATCGAGTTTAGCACAAGGGCCAGCCCACTCATTTGAGCAGCCTGGAGTAGTGAGACGTTGATTTCAAGGTTAAGCATCGCACCATTGGCTGATGTACCACGCAAGACCGCTGGCGGTGTAGGTGCATTGGCTGACAAGGATTGTGTGGGAACAGGTACAATGCCCAGGGCGTGTAGTGTTGGTAACGACGAGACGGGAAGCTGTACGGGGATCGAAGTGGATGCAGGAGAAGGTGCCGAGGGTGCTGGGGCTTGCGTGTTGGAGGCGGGTGTCATTGGTGACGTCGTCGTCGAAGGAGCAGAAGCCGTTGCTGGCGTGGTGGCAACAGATAGTGATTTGGTGGTTGAGATAGACGTCGCAAGGGCTGGGGGAACATATTGCGTGATGGTGGAGTTAAGAGGGACAGAATAAGGATAACCCTGGGTGGTGCCGACTGATCCTGCTGGCACCCCGTAGGTCTGGGCATAAGGGTAATGGTAAGCCCGGTAGTGATGTGCGTAGACGGGGGCTGCAGGAGGATAATAGTTTGTGCGTTGCGTTGCGGCAGCGCGTTGCAAACGCGTGAAATGCTCGAGCTGAGCTTTTGAGTTGCGTAACTCTGTGGTCAAAGCGCTATGCTCGCTGCGTTCTTGGTCGTTCATTTGTCGTTCAAGGAAGTATGCTTGATCATCGGACGCCATGCGCTAACGTGCAGTGAGTGAATAGCGGAGGCAAATATATGCGAGGGGACTTGCCTTGCCAGACTTCGTCCTAGCATGCCGAAAGCGTTCCTCTAGCGCCCGTCGGCGCTTGAAGCACTCCAGTGCGAACTTTGTTTCTGCGTAGATTGTAAGCAAAAAACAATATTTTGCACGGATAACAGGCGCACCTGCAAGTTCACTCTGGAGGATCTCGGTTTCCGTCGCTTTGCCCTTGCCTTTGGCCGCTTTGAGGAGGTCCTCTCTAGGGTGCTGAAAAACATGGTACGGAAGCAAACGGTCTACTACATCTTCGACATCCCGGAATGGTGTGCTAACATCTGGGAAGAGCACAGAGATGTGATCGCCAGTCAAGCGAGCAGCAACTCTAGATGAGATTTTACTTGTGAATTGCAGCACGGGCGTGAGCCACCTCGTCCCGTAACGCACCTCGCTGACACACGCGTAGCGGCGGCTTCTTCATGGGGAGTTAAAGGAACTACGGGTGGCCTCCGTCGGTGTAGGCGACTAGGCGAAGGTAGATCCGGTGGAAGGATGTCCAGTGGGGTGGAAGTACTGGCAGAAGGAATTGATTGCCCACTGGGTGTCGGGGCTGGTGTGGTGGAGAGGGGGGATGGATCATGACTCTGGATAAGATCTGGGGTTGAAGCTGAAGGAGATTGAGGTAGCGAAAGCAGCGGTGTCGACATGGTCTCCTCTTTATTTCTCGTCAAAATTTGGAAGCGTAAATCCTCGTGACCGCGAGAACGAGCAGGTTCGCTTAACTCACGCTTGAGGCTAGGGTAGGCGCCCCCCTATCAAATCTCATTTCACATTCACACACACTACAGCACATTTCAACCTTCAGCGTTCAATGTCAACACTCGACTCTTCTTTTACCCCTTCTGCTTCCGGTCCCTCCTTCCTCGTTATCGCACCTTTCACTTTCTTCAGCAAGTCCGCTGCAGAGTCCGCATCCTCAGAGTTGCTCCCCGCAACCTTCTCCAATAGATCTCTTGCAAGTTCAAGATCTCCTCCATCCAACACATAATGATATTGGGCGACATACATGGCAGAGCGGGCCCACTCCGCCACCGGTTTCACTGCAAAATTATCGTTACTACCCAGGGCTGTGGAAATGTGGGACGACATACGCATAGCACAGGAGATATCAATGACCCGCCGATGGTAAGCAACCGCATCTGAAGTTTCGTCGAGGTCGGTATGCAGCCCCGCTAATTTAAGGGCGATAGCAACTTCATTAGCGTCAGCGCCAAGTAAAGCCCGTTTCAAGCACTCGATGGCCTCGCGTAGTCTACCCATCTCCTGATAGCTCGCACCTTGCGCTTGCCACAGCCGGACGTCATACGGGCTGTCAATACATATTGTAAGGAATCGATCATCTCTGGGCAAGACAACAACGAACCGTAAAGCGGTTGCGTGCTGATAATAATGCAGGGCGTATTGATGCATATTGAGGAGTTCGTAGGCCTGCCCGAGCCCATACCACGCACGATAGTCCTTCCTATTCACGTCTACGGCACGGCGATACGCTTCAATTGCTGCGTGTGAGTTCTTCATCTCAACATACTCGTGGCCCATGAGCGTCCAAGCGGAGAGGTATGTCCGATCAAGTTGCGTAGCACGCTTGAAGTACCGAATGGCCTTCTCGTGCTCTGCTCTCAACGAGTAGTGGTTCCCTACCCATTTCCCCACGTGGCTTGGGCACTTATTCAGGTAAGAGGAGAGAGGGAAACGTACCAACGAGACAGCACACCTCTGGACGGTCTTTGTCGAGAGTAAGGAAGTCATGCGCGAGCTTAGAGAGCGTCAGACGATTCTCTGTAACATACAGTATATTGGAGTAGACGTCGATATCGTCAATTCGACAGGGGTCAATCTTCAGAATTTTTTCAAACTGCTGCTCTGCGGCGGGGAAATCTTGGAAGGGACCTTCCATCGGTGGACATCAAGGAAAGAAAGGGAAAATTGCTTACCATGTAGGTGGTAGAGTACGTTGGCACGGAGGCTCATAATCCAGAGACTTCTCGGAAAATTATCTGGACCAAGGAGACGGTCACACAGGCCAAGCTCGTTATCGGAGGGTTGGTGGAGCGCATTGAGTGTCCGTATTTGGAACAAATAGACAAGCGGGTGAGTCGAAGGTATTGGCAAGAGCGGGAGTAGAGAAAAAAGCTGTAAGGAGTTATCAGCAAAGCGGGGGGGGACTGATGGCACCGAGCCTATACTTCTTCCCCGTCGTTGATGAGGTTGCTGAGAATATCCCAAGCAGACCAATTCCAAAGATATCGTTGAAGGGAGAGCAGACAGCACTCTATAGCCTCCTCTCTCCGGTTGAGGCGGTAGAGTAGGAGACCACGGCTGAAGTATCGTACTGAGCACTGGCACGATAAGGGCGACAAGAGTGACCATACAGGAAAAGTATCCACGGATCTGTAGCCTTTTTGAGGGATGTAGCTGTCTCGTATAACGTCAAGAGGTTTGGATTGACCGGCACCGCAGGTTGACTTCGATCCACTGTACAAATATGTTCACCACTACCACCGGGATCAATCTTTTCTTTTCAGACGTACTGTCAAGCCTATTCCAATCTCGGAGAGCAGTTTTCTCGCTGGCCTTGCAGCAGTCGTATTACCCTACGACGCGTCCCAGGACAAATGCATGACGTACCAGATATTGGCTGTACAGCCATAAGAACCGGCCCCTAGCACTCACGCACGCGCTTAAGGTGTGCGCCGCCCGAGCAAACTCGCGGCAGCGAAAGTTGGCCATGCCCGCAGAGAGAACGTCTTCCTCGTCGCACTCGAGCGCGAGTTCCTCTGGCGGCACGCGTGGGTCTACGGCGCTGGCAAGGGGGGCATGCGGGTGAGGGGGAGGGAACGACACCGGGGGTAGAGAAGCAGCAGGGGGGCCGGTTCGTGCGGGGGTTGACGATACGAATGAGAGGTCTTGGCGGGCACGGCGCTTGGTAGGTGACACGGCTGCAAGAAGCTCAGCAGCCCTCCGAGTGTCGTCAGAGCGTGCACGAGCCTAGCAGCGATTGGGCCAAGCATACCACTTGGATGCGTGTTGCAAGCCACGGTCTGCACAATCGTTGATAGCTTTGCGGAGGTTGTCAATCATTTCTCCGTCTACGGTTATGACTGTCGCTGTCGCAGCCATGGCAGTGGTCAAGTAATGATAATTGCGAGCGGTGAACACCACGATCAACAACAAGCACTTAGTTTTGATTTTTTGATTACATAACTAAGGAGAAAGACACCGTGACGTCGCGGTGTTCGTGCCAGTGCTGTTCTACCCACACCCGTACAGGATCCCCGACGTACTGTTATCTTCTCAGCACATGTACGACTTGGCGGGTTCTTTCGTTTACTTCTGGGATCAGTGATAGTAATAACCGGTGGTCGTTGGTTTCGAAACCTCTCTATCACTTCGCGCGACCATACACATCGTTAGAGCACATCATGATGCACCCTCTGGCTTGGCTGCTGTTTGCGGTCATCTTTGTTGTTATTGCAAGGATCCGCATTATAACTCAGAGGGAGAGCGTCCCCCGTAGAAGGGGCCAAAAGGAGACCTGCCATCTCGCTGTCTTCCTTGGCTCAGGCAAGCTTATCGCGGTCTGCGTCAGTCATACCCTCACGCTCAGACCGCATCATTATCTAGGTGGTCACAGCAGCGAGGCCCTGTCACTTGTGTCGGCTCTGGATTTCTCACGTTATACCCCGAGAACGTATCTGGTAAGCCAAGGGGACACACTCAGCGAACAAAAGGCCGTCGCATTGGAGCAGCTCAAAGCTGCCTCTACACCATCTCCTGCGAGTGCTATTTTGCTGCTTCATCGGGCCTATCGACTAACTGCGACCCCCGGCGTTGGATAGCAACCGAAAGTCCAGGTCGGCGGATACCAGATCCTCACCATTCCCCGTGCTCGCCGCGTGCATCAGAACACGCTCACCATCCCACTCACGGCGCTACGATCGCTACTAGCCGCCCTGTACCATGTCACCCTCGCTCCCCGGCTTCCCGGTCACTCCGCCAGCTTCGATGTCCTCCTCCTAAACGGACCAGGAACGTGCTTCGTTCTCTGTGTGGTTGCATACGTCAATCGAGTAGGTCCAGGGTTTCCCGCCTGTTCGCTATCCTTACTATGATGCTTCCGATTCGCAGCTCTTGGGACTGCCGTCCCCGAGACTCGTCTATGTCGAGACCTTCGCGCGTGTCAGAACGCTCTCGTTTACAGGAAAGCTACTTCGTCCTATGGTGGACAGGTATGTGTTACTCTCGCACTCGTCAATGTTGTGTCCAGTTTTTGACTTGAACATTAGATTCATTGTGCAATGGCCCGACTTGTTGCAGGATGATGGGCGTGGCGAGTGTCATGGCTGGCTTGTTTGAACAATGACGCCCCATTTCATACCCTTAATTCTTTCCGATAGATCCCATCCAGGTGTTCCTCCTAGCCAATTGTCTTTGTTGGAACTCTTATTGTACTGCATCGTTCCAGTAGAATATAAGGGGGGAAATACGCGCAACATTTGGCCCGCGGAGGGCCTCTTTTCTGTAGTGATGAGAGATCACTAAGTACGTACACAAAACTAAGATCCCAAGGTTGAACGTTGAACACGCAGTTACTGAATGCGGGACAAGAAAAGAACACAATACATTATCTACCTGTCCAGCCGGACAGAGGGCATAATGTCGCCGTCGCAGTTGAAATATGCATTCATATTGGTGTAGCTTATTTACGCGTCCACCTATCTTCGCCATTGCCACCTCCACTACGTCGCGGGCTAGCGCTCCGTCCCTTGCCACCCTCGCGTTTCGAGGGCTCCCAGCCACCTCCACCCCCTTGAGTCTTTGGAGGATGGAGCCGGCGCTCAAGTCGCTGGCCGTGGCGTAAGGAAGAAACGAGCTCCTTCGACGCGAGGCGCAAGTGCATAAAGTTGCAGAAACCGCCGCGGTTGCACTCGCCATTCTCGTTCTGTCGGCAGCAAGCCTCGCGGAAATCCGTTACGGGAGATAGTTCAGCGTATAGTGGCCGGCCTGCGGAGACGGTTAATCCACGATGTACAACCTCACAGAAGAAACCTATACGCACCAGCATACCAGCGATCATTCAGATTGTCGACTGCAGTTTGCGCCTCGGTCTCCCATTCGTAACGTGCATACACGTTGCCTATCAAATGATCGCCGACGTTGTCACATACCTGTCGAGCGTAAGGTCAGTTAATGAGTCAATGTCGGCCGGTAAGTCGTCTTTGACGCACGTGAAGTTCGAGAAGATGGCCAAACTTTGCAAGTTCGCAATACAAATCTTCGTAAATGGCGTCGAACCCCTCCTGGAGCTCCTTCTCGGAGAGCTTGCAGACTGGATCATGTGCTGGATTATGATAAACGTTCGGCAGAAGAATGGTCTGCGAGAACGGAGGTTTTATATGCTTTCGAGAGCAACGGTCCCCGTGCCGACAAGCACCGATCTGACGGAGAATTGACTTTCAACACACGACTGGCAACAAATGTAACGGATCACCTACTTTGTAGTAAAATGAGCAGTTCACACGGTCCTGCTCTGTACCAAAGATGTTCGCCTTTGCAAGAGAAAGGGTGAGTGGTAAGAAGTAAACAGAAAATAAAAAGGAACGCACGAGATGCGAAGCCATTATGGAGGTACTCGGGTGAGAGTGAGAACTAAGAATGCACCGTCAAGCGCGTTCGAATCAAGTACTAGTATTATTCAGCATTCTCACGATAGATTTGTAACACGTTTCAAACGTGGAATTCGCTGGAAGTGCCAGTGAATCATTGTATTCCTGCAGTGGGTATCCTGCCACCAAGCCATCGATGACTCGATGCACCGACCACCTCTTACTACCCCGACTTACAGCTTTTACATTTTTATTGCACAGCATTCTTCGGCTCAGGGGCTAGTTTGGATTGGTGTATTACCGGACTCGGAGAAAGCTAGCTGACATAGACGAACGTTTTTGACACCTTTGTGTTTTATGGTGCAAAGGGGTGTGTGAGGCGAAAAGCGGTATCGTTCATCACCCTCTTCAGGTTGTCAGCGACCAAGTAGGCTGTGCTGAATTAACCTCACGATGAGGCACCAACATCCAATGGCCAGATCTTTCAACGCATATCGTACTATCACTAGGGGCCATTACAGAGCCAGAGCGTGTCAGAATCGTCATAACCAAGATTGTATATTCATAATGATACACTATCTGCCGTAATACGGGGTGAAGGAACATCAATGAGAGATGCTGAGAAAATAACAACTTAAGAGGCGAGCAAGGGCTAAAAGTTTCCATATTTATGGGGGATGATCCAGTATTTTCCCTAATTTCCCAAGACATGGGTGTGGAGGAATTGGGGAAATACCGGAAGGAGTAGTAGAAGCAGAGTGGTCACCAGTGCCCGGGTGTCCTCTGGGAAGGCACAAACTGAGGGTCCGATACGGACAGATTGAGTCTGGGGATAGCTACTCATTCCAGGCGTGCCAACCTCCACAAGAGTAGCCACGGTGGAATCCTAAAGGATATCCGTACTACGTTGCTTGGGAAAACACATTGAACTCACGTGGTGCAGCGGATGGCGACTTCGAATCTCCGCGGTGCGTCTGAGGAGGAGGGATAACTCTAGGACTGCGTGATAACTTACAGCATCTGAAAGGCACCCACTGCGGTGACCCGCATTCGCTAAGTGGAGTCTGATGTTCACAATGTTGTAATGTCCAGATGCCAGGAGTGGCCTGAGCATGGGTCATGTCGAGAAGAGTGCTGTCAAAGAGTTCTGTGAAGGGACTATCCGATTGTAGATCCCCATTTGTGGAATAAGAGGGTCGAGCTCCAGAGTAGCAAGTGAGGAATTACTTGAAGATAATGAAGCCACACTAAAAGGACTAACAAAGAATGCCGTCACATCGTCAGGCCCATAGCCGATTGTCTGGGTGAATGAGAATATCAGGCGGCGGGATTAGCATCTGTTCCCTCTTTGGTTTGGCTATGACTCAAGCCTTCACTTCCCCTTCTCCGGCTTGGCTTGGCTAGCGCTGAGGTGGGGATATGACAGTGTATCCAGTATCCGATTGCCATGATGGGGGGTTCGCAGGCAAGTTCATTTGGACAATTCATTTCAGAAATAGAATTTGGTCGGAGGGGAAAGGGAGCCATATCATTCCGGGTTGAATAGAAAGAGTGTTTGAAATGCGCTGTGGGTAACTGAGCTGTGGCCGTCACCGTGACAACATCAAGTTCCTTCTTATATCCTGTATCGCCAGGAGAACCCAAGAACAGGTGTGGTGTTTCAGTAGGCCTACTAGTAGCTTCCAGATGTGTGTTACCTTTCCATATTATTTGTGCCTCTGGCAGCCTGGCTGGTCCAGAAAGAACAGAATGGAGAAAACACCGCGGCATCCGGCCGAATGACATGCCAAACACATTGAAGCAGCACAACTACGTCGGAAAAATCAAAATTTGCATATATGCGGTGATATGACGATATACTGTAAGTGCATACAGTGCTTCAACTGTCACGGAAAACATTTTTGGCTCCGGCAATGCCCGAAAATGCCCCAGAATTTTCAAGGCACACGAAACAACCATCAGGGAACCGGTGCTTATTCTGTTTGAACGTGTCATAATCTACGATCCCCATTCCCAACATTAGCCCTGGCCTCCCTCCACCTAGTTACACGTTCATCTCTCTCGATCCCATCCACCACAACAGGGATGTCGGCAATCGACGGTGTCCACGGAACCCTCTGTAACGCACAGCAGTACCAGCAATCCCTGCCACTTCCAAATAATTCCAGTCCTTCGATTTCATGCCTAACACATGGTCAAACCATCGGCTTGGCAGTACGCACCCCACTTATCTGTCTTGTGCCCTGGACACAACCTGTGTACAGTTAACGGCCGAGGCATCCTTTCTTAGTCTCGCTTCTGTAATCGTTGTTTTCTTTTTAATCAGCGTATGTCCTACCCTCTTTCTTGCGTCGATCTGAACTGACAGAATGTTACACAGAGAAATATCCTTCGTTATAGGAGGGTGCTCCCAAATGGTGACTGGAAGCTGTTGCAGGTCCCCGCTGACATTTACATGGTCTGCTTGACAGCTTTTACAGCCGTCCAACTAACTGATTCAGGTGCTGTCCCTTTTTCTCTTCGACGCCCTGCAAGCGTTGGGTGGCATCCTCGATATCCGATGGGCTCATACTGGGATCGTCACAACGGGATCTTATTGTACAGCACGGGGCGTCGTCCAGCAGACAGGCGAGCTTGGGGTGGGCCTGATCACCCTCGTAGGTCCTCTCCTTTACTGCTATCTAGAACGCATGACACATCCTTCCAGATACTTGCCGTCCACACATTCGTAACCGCTCTGTGGCGAGTAGGTATTCAAGCACGTGGGTTTGCTTTTGGACTAGTTGGCCTCGCTTGTGTTTTCACTGCTCCCCGGGTTGGCCTCGGTAATGGCCTTCATAAGAATTATGAAGCACCCACACCTGTATGTCATTCCAAACCGTTCACATCTTTTCCTTACCACTAACTCTCTGACAAGTTCTGGTGCTGGATCAGTTCTCAGTATGGCCCAGAACGCTTAGCCGGAGAGTATCTCTGGCTGTGGATCGCATTATTTGCTTCGGTGATAATGTACATCCCACCCTATTTCTGGGCAGAGGGTCGCTCGTCAGTTGACCAGGAGAAGTGGTACAAGTTCCACACATACAAAGCCGATGTTGAATACTCACATAGGCGAGCTGCTTCTGTAAGCCATGCCCCTTCCTGTTGCGAATCCTGCTCACACTCTATTTATAGTTTCCCCCTTGCATATTCCCTGGTCGTCCTCCCACTATTTATTGCACGTTGGTCGCTATTCAATCACAAGTCTGTGTCCTCGGCAGCTACGTTTTTCAGTGTCTCGATGTACAACCTCTCAGGCATCATCAATGTATGCCTGTTTCTAGCTGTACGGCCCCAACTGCTCCTCTTCACCCCTCCAGAGGAGACTATCGGCCCCGAAATAGAACTTGCTCGTCATGGCATGAGCTCTGCGATACCCCCCGATACGGCTGCATACAACCACAATCCGCAAGCAACTAGGAAAGGGCTTGTGGATGGCTCTGGAAAGCAGTCTAGAAACAGCGCGACATTATCTCGCGTAAGCTCTAGATCAAGATCTGTGTATGACGACGAAGGAACACTGATTTGGAAGGGTCGGTAATCTACGCACAAGGTTATTCAAGTAGTGGTCGCCCGCTACCACCCCCGTTGGGGGGGCAGCGGAGGTCACACTCGCGCCCACCGAGAACCTGTTCGTTGTGCTACCCACGAATGATGAGCCACGAAGGAAGCTGCCACCACTGCGGCTGAGAAGACGAGAAGACTAAGGTCATTGTCGAGCAGAGCTGGAGCCCAAGGCTGTGCCCGTTCAAGCGCCCGTTGGAATTAGGCCAACATGTTCTGTCGTTCCACCTCCCGTGTTGGATCTACTGTCTCTGAGCTCACTACTTCTGCCGAGCCAGGCGTTGTAGTTGCCCCTAAGCCTAAGATGGCTGTAGCCCTTTCTGTGGTGAGGAAACCCCCCCTCCCACATCCCAAAACTGAGGCGACTCCTATTCCTGCTAATAAGCAGCCTGGGCCGTCTCCTGCGCCAGCGCCTGCTGTGGGGATGGAGTCTGCACCTACTTGAGGGTACCATCCCCATTCCCGTAGCTGGCCTGATCCCCCTCAACCCTACTCCCGTCGTGCGTGGGAAGGCGTGGGAAGATATCTATCTTAGATCTGGTGATATTTCCTCACGTGACTTTACGAACACCAAGTGATCGCATTGACTCGTCGCCATACGGTGGACAGAAAGAAAGGGAAAGGTCGTGGAAATTTCTTGCATGAAGTTCGGTGACTTCGAATATACCATGTCGGCCATGTTTGTTCTGCCTGTCGTTAGCTTGCCCCAGATCTGTCGCCCGCATACTCCCTGCTCCCTGCAGGCTCCTTGTTTTATCTCTTAAGAAGCGCATCGCCCATCTTTTGGCAACTAACCCCACTCCGTCTTTCGCAATCGGCGATCTGAAACACGACCGTATCGCATCTCTTCCTGGTGTAGCCGGTACACGTGAATGACAATCCTTCCGCTCTCCACGCTATGTCCGCTCTGTTCTTTGATGCTTGGCTGTATCTTTGTCCCTGACCTGGTGTGCCGGCGTACCTTCATCGCCTTCCGCACATATGGTAACCCATTTCTTCACTTTCGCTCTGCGTTTACTGTCATTCCAACCTCTTCCGTTCAGTTCTTCGACCTTTCTTTGATTATCCCATTTGTCTGTTCGCGTGCCATCCCTCAACCACTCGTCCATGTATACGTTAACTCTTTTCCATGACTCGGTACCCTTACCAGCACTAGCTCTTCCTACATCCCACCCCCTTTCACTCACCGATGCAGTTCCTCTTCGACTTCCATTTCCGCCTTGAACGCCCAACAATCGATGGCGTCGGGCATCAGTGTCATTGCGCTCACCCCCCTCCTTCTGTCTAAGGGTGTTCCACCCTTCTTCCCAGACCACCCCCAGATAGAACGTGCAACATGCGTGTTGACGAATCCGCAGACAGGGATGCGATAGTGTTTCTTCTTCAGCTTCGTCACAAGCACTTTGCACGACTTCCGGCTGCCATCTTCTCCGCGACGGCACGCCACAGTGTCTGTCGCTATCAACCGCACGTCGATGAGTACACCTTTCAAGTGTTACGAGTTCACCCGCTTCACTGTAAAGTGTGCTGCAAACGGCTTACTGACATTCTTTCGTCGACAAGACTAGACATAAATAGATTGATAGCAGGATGACAACACCGAAGCTGCTTCCCTCAAAGATCCGAAATAACACACTAACAACCGCAGCCATCACCAAAGCATATGGAAAAGGGGGAGAAATTTATTCAAACAATGAGGTTGACAACGTTTACAGGTCGTTTCACAAACACCCTGATGATTCCGCGTAGCATTGTATCATAATAACGCACTCCCCTTGCACCATAATCGGACGACAACGTGATTTCTCCTCTAATGTCAATTCAGTGTTGGTACATGAGATTCGTCATTGCAGAACTCTACAATGTCGCGACAACAGGCTCTGGCTGATGGATCATGAGCTGGTGACAACTCTATAACGCTGCGTTACTTACCTGGTCGGTTCCCCCAAATATTTATGCCCAACCCTTGGTCATTTTCATCCTTCTCTCTCGCTTGAAGAACTTCTTCAACATGCCCAGCGGACCGAACCGCTTCTTGAGCTTCTGTGGAATCGAAAATCTCGATGGGGGCGCCGGTGGCTTTTCAGGGTGCTCTGGAGCCTGCGTAGTAGGGCGCTCGGAAATCATGGTCCTTGTGGATGAGGAGAGGAAAACTGGTATGCGTAGATGGTGTGACGGACGGATAGTAAGATGGCTTGAAAACCTGGTGGTTTTTAGGTGACTGCGAGTAACCGAAGCCGAGTGAAAAAAAAAAACTTGTGAACAAGGCGGAGGGAAGTAATGTACCTGAGGCCTTGTACGAGTGTTACTGGAACTTCGTTTGTACCAGTGTGTGGGCTGGTTGTGGGATAGGAATGGTGTGTAGTGAAAGCTACGACTATAACTATCGTTTGCGAGAAAGATGACCGTAATATGGGTTCCTATTTCAGTTGTTGCGACTTGGCTTGGCAGCTTGGCAGCCGGGCCGCCGATCCATCTTCTGCCCCACGCCCCGCCACTGTAGGCGCTCCGAAATGCTCATTCCGAGCGCCACGGGCGTATCCACCTTACACACCCATGTATGTAAAGATGGCGGAGACGACAAGAGGGCTGTTCATGGGCCCCGGAGCAACATGATAGCTTGGGCTTCATGCTGAGATCGAACTTGGTTTGTTTTACGTCGTCCTCCTCGCACGGGGACAGGATGATAATGTAATCACAGTTGTGACAACCGAACTTGAACATGACCACGTCAGTCACATTGTCCTCTCCACGGCTTCTTGGATATTGACCCTTGGACAGCGATTATGGGAAGAGATACATTAAAGGTTTTGAAGTCGACTACAAAAAAGTCGCTGAGAAGATTGCAATGGTCAAAGACATAAGTGACCCAAAAGTTGCCTCTGCCGTCGACTTAATCATTAAATACTTCAATCGCGAAGCGTACAAGTATATCGGGCTGGGGTGCGTAGACAGACCTGATGAAAAGGTTGCCATGGTGGTCGTCCTGGCGGATGGTTACGACCGGACAGAGCTCGAAAAGGAGGAGCTTGGGCCAATCGATGAAACAATTCAGGCTGCTTTACCGCATGTTTTGGATGGCCCACACGTGTGGGAGGAACGGCGCTGAGCTTCCGATGGTGATTCTCTTCAGCAGTGCTGATTGCGCTTCTACTAACGATATTTGTACGCAGGTCATGCGTGCGATGTCATGTACAGTACCGTATCCTAATCGCCTCAGTTCATCACTGAATTTGTGATCATTTTATAATCACGCCGTATTTTTACTCGATCTCTGCTGCTCTGCATGCTGAGGTCCTTGCTACTTTCTTTGAAAATATGCACACTACTGAGGACCCGTATCAACAACTCACCCATGTGTGGAATAAATCTCAATCAAGGGTCATTATGATACTGTATGCCACCAGACAAAAATCGCAAAGATATGGCATCCAGCCACACAATGTTGTCCGGTAATCATGTCTTGAGCTATGAACCGTCCTCACTGTGGGCATTTTAGGATGGCATGCATGGTTTCATGTTAATTTTATGCAAAAAATAAT
>QLOZ01001394.1:0-25820 GCA_003314065.1 Lactarius sp. MG50
TGCCAGATCCGCGGATCTGGCCGTTACTATACTTAGAACTTGACTCGCCCTGACTCGTCTCGATACTATACTTAGCACAGAATGTTCTTGGACATTCTACTACCCTCATTATGACTCGGTAGTAGATGACATGTGATTCCCTGTAGAGCTCCTATATAAGGAGCTCACTTTACAGACAGTCAAGCCCTAAGCTTGACTTCTCTTTACAATCGAGAGTTGCCTTTGCCCTTCCACTCCCCTTGCCTTGCGCTTGAGCTCTGCTATCTCAAGCGCCCTTGTCTTGCCACTGCCCTTGTCGTCACTCGGGCCTCTAGCTTCACTCTCACGCCCCTCTAAGTCGGCTGAAACGACTTAGCTCAGATTGCTGCTCGTCACGTGCCGTGACTTTGCAATACTCCGAAGATCTCAGCTTATCTTATCGTGTCGTCAGGACCGCCGCAAGCGTCCTGCTCAGGATCCCATGCTCCTAGCCCTCGCACGTGATCACCCTTGACGTCTTCCTTAAAGGCTTAAGTCGCACAAGTCGTGCCAGAAGGCCCCTCGAGCCTTAACACGTGCTCGTAGCTCTCGCACGTGATCAATCCAGAAGTCTTCCCTAGGCTTAGTTGCACAAGTCGTGCCAGAAGGCCCCTCGAGCCTTAACACACATCCAAGGTGGTGAAGAGAGTTTTCCCATGGAGCTCTTCCAGGATTTGTTCGATGCGCGGCATAGGATACACGTCGCGCTCCGTCCAGGTGTTTACTTCCCTGTAGTCTTGTATGGGTCGCAACGTTCCATCCTTCTTTTTAATAAAAAAGAAGGGGACTCCCCACTTTGATGTGCTATCCTCAATGCGCCCCAGCTCCTTGTTTTTCTTGACAAAGCCCTGCTCCGTGGCCGTTTCCATTCGTGTGAGGGGGTACACCTTAGTGTTGATGAAGTCTGGTGCGCCAGGCTTGAGACGGATCACATGATCTTCCGGCCAGGCCAGCGGGAAGCGTCATGACGCGCGTTCCGAAAATAGCCGCTCAAACCGTCGGTACTGTCCCGGTAAACCGGTTAGGTCTTCCGCCGGTTGTTTGTTTTTATTTGGCTCCAAGTTTTCGGATAGTCTGGGAAGCGGGTGGACATAGCAAATCACTTCGTCCCCGTCTTCCCATGCTTCGTCCCTGCGCGCGGCTTCAAGCACTCTGGCCACCACCCTTTGTCTGGCCCATTTGAAGAGGGCAGTTTCTATGCGTACCGGTGGTCCTCTGATGTATCCTTTCTGCCAATCAATGCTGGGATTGAATGCTTTGAGCCAAGGAAAACCGAGGATCGTGCGATCGCTTCCTAGCCCAGTGACATAGAACTTCTGCAGCTCCTCCTGTTCTCCTTTCCTCACTCTTAGGATGCAGTACTGGGTGAGTACTCCTTCTTTATTTTCTGATCCATCCACATTGAAGACGCGCCGCGGTTCAGGCATTTTTCTTAGTCCTATGCCCAGGCGCTTGACCATGCGTCGATCCATGAAGTTTTCGGTAGCACCGCTGTCGACCAGCGCGCGCTCATCGGCCATTCCTTGCGCACATGTGAAGGTGAAGTCCACTTCGATTGAGCTTTTCTCACTAATGTACATTATGTGCGCGTTTCGCGCTCTGACCCAGGCCGAATGATCAGAGCCCTTCAAAAACCCTGCAGGATGAGTTTATCCAGCATTTCGTCCTTTTCCTTCTGTTCCATCTGACCGATCCTTTCCACTAGACTGCTAATTTCCACAGCAGCCTCTGGTTCCTCGACTTTCGCAGCGCGCACGCTCATCCCTTGGCAGCCGTGCGCTTCCTCCTTCTTGGGGTAAGCCCCTTTCCTTTTATCTTCTTCCTTCTTTGGGCACACCTTGCTGATATGCCCTTGTTTTTCGCAGTAGAAGCAGCGTCCCTCACTGCTGAGCTTGGTGCGCTTCTCAGGGGAGAGAGCGTCGACACGCGCCGCGTCAACGTCCATAGGCACAGGCTTGTTGCCACCGCCGCGGGGGTTCCTGGTCTGCTGCGTCTTTCCAAGCGCTTGGCGCCATCGCTGCGTGTTCGTGGCTTGGCCCTGGCTTTGGAAACCGCTCAGGCTGGATTTTACCTCTGCCCACAGTTCGTGGTGCTTACGTGCGGCGCGCTGCCATCCTCCCAAGGTGTCTGGGCGCGGATCGACTTTTTCTAGCACGGCGCGGTGCAGGGGGTCCTTGAGGCCACGACGGAATTGGGTGATTGTACCCACATCGTCTCGCCCCCATCCTGCGAGCGTGCGCCAGTGGTCGAAGGAGGCGATGTAAGTGTCCAAATTGTCTCCTATCATTTTGCACGCCAGCAGCTTCTGATGGGCGTTCGTTTTCTTGTTAGTGTCGGTAAACACGTGTCTGAAGCTCTGTTCGAAGAGGGTCCAGTAGCCTTCATCCGTGGCCACCCAGGAATTTGGTGGGCGTCCCGCGTCTTCCACTTCATCCAGCATGCGTTCCACCCAATCATTGATGTGAGGCCCTCGTATGAAGCTCAAAGCCAACCCCACGCAATCCAGCAGTACTTTTATACTCGAGTTTTCTCGGTTGGTCATTCTGTAGATGTGGAATTCTCTCAGGAACTGATCGCTTTTCGCCCTGTCTCCATCAAATATGGTGGGTGCGTTGCCTTTCATGCCACCTCCGTTTCCTCCAGTCCCAGTGGTCACCGTGGCGCCCGCTGTGGCGCCTGTTGCAGTGGCACCTATGGCCGCCGTGGCCGCTACTCCGCGCATGCGTGCACCGGCACTCCAGGGTCTGGCGGGGACAAAGGCCAGGTTGATCACAGAAAAACCAGCCCGAGTGGAGGTAATGGGGAAGGCTGGTGCCTTCCCTTTTCCTCCAGTGAAGGCAGGGTTGATCCCAGGCGTGGTTCCTAATGCCGCGGGCAGGATGCTAGGTCCCGGCATCGGTGGTTTTTCCTGCGCCGCCTCGACTCCGGCTGCGTGCGTCATTGCGGGTCGCTGTCCATACTCTGGTTGTGGGGCTCCAAAATCCCCTGGGTCGATGCAGGCTACAGAGGACGTCTGCGCTGCTAAAATTCGTTCCTCCAGGTCCAGAGACAGTCCTCCGGGCATGGGGGAGTCACGCCGCGTCCGTCTGCCGAGGCTGGGGCTTATGGCCATCTCTTCCGGTTCTTCCTCCGGGGTAGTGTCATCGTCCGCCTTTCCTGGATCTCTAGGAGAACTCAGGTCAGTGGACCTGACTTTTGCTCTGTTTTCTGGGTGCTGATCGTCCGTTACTCTCCACCAGCCGAGTATCCCTCCTCTGGGCAGCTTTTCCATCGCGTTGGTGCGATATCCTGACGCTCCCCACTTCAGGGCATACCATTCATCATTGATCAGCTCCGTCGGCCACTCCTTCCCCTCATCGTCCACTAGGTGGTAGGCGCTGCGCCCGGGTTCCACGAACGGCACCCAGTATGCCTCGCCCACGACGTGAGGAGGTAGGTCCGGCTCGATACGGGGGTGGATGGTCACCCACTTGTCCCCCTCGAATCGTGCTGTGGTCGTTGTCATTGTTGGTAGTTTGTCTGTAGAATTGTCTTGGTGCGTTGGGTGTATATCCCCTCCTTGCTCCCAGGTTGCTGCGTCGCTGACGGATTTGTTGTTGGCTCAACGTTCGCAGATTTTCGTTTATAGTGGGTCCGAGTTCTCCTTGAGTGGCGAACAGGCTTCGTAAATTTTCTTCGACTGTAGGGACAACCATGCGCCCATTTTCTGCGCTGCTCAAGACTTGTCTCAGGACCAGTTCTCCTTGGTCGATTTCTTGTGCTAAGGCCGCAGCCTCATCCTCGTTTTCGTGTAGGCTGATGGCAATCCCCTGCTGTTGTTCGAGATGCCGAAGGGAATGTTCAAGACGACTGATCAAGAAGAGATCGGTCGCGTCAAGTCGGGATAGGATGTATAGGAAGGCTTCGATGCGAGGTGAAGTCTCCAGCTTTTCTTTATTTGCGATGGATGATGATGTCGTCTGGATAGACGAGGACTTGGTACCCGAGGATTTTGAGTACAATCCGAACAAGCAGTATCCCAAGATACCAGACAAGGTGAGCAACGATGCCCAAGGGGTCCAGGGTGTTCCTTTACTCCCTTTCAATGTTAATCTGAAAATCTTCTCACAGCCTCACGATCTCCAAGAGCAGCTCAAAGAGACAGGTAAGCGTGCGGATTTCGAGGTCCGGGTTGTTAAGTTCAGCCAATACCCTTGACAGCGCTCGTACCGCGCGGGCAATGGTATGGATTCTTTCTTCAAGCTCGGCACGCCTTTCGAGGATTCCTACGGCTGCGATGACGAGATCAAGACCTTCGGTTTCGGGACGAGTTTCTTCGATGGCCACCTTGGCAATCGAGTAGTAGGAAGCTTCTGCTTATGCTACGCCACGCACGGGGCGTCGACGTCAAACACAAGACGACTTGAAGACAGCGAGGTCACGAGGACACAAGCTGACTTGGGACAAGAGAGACAAGACCGTGACTTTGCGTGATGTTGCTTCACGCAGAGTTACGGTCTTGTCACAAGGGCGGTTGAGAGAGGAGTGAGGGGTAGCAAGGGCTTCTTTGCGTACAACAAAGAAGGCGATGCTACTTCTCTTAAGTCACGCGGGATAGAGAGGAGATCGAGCAAGACGAAGCAGATGAGATTGTTCTTAGCACCAAACTGATATGCTAAGTAGGGGATCTGTGCGTAATCGAAGAGTTAAGCAGAAGCTTGGGGAATAAGCCCCAAGCTACTGCGCCTTATATACATGGTCCTTGCTGCGGCCACGTCACCCTCCTGCTGCCTGGGACCCACGCGAGTCAGAGATAAGTAGGTAAAAAGGGAAGCATAGTCCCATGCGAGTCATGGGGTGTGGGAAGCTGGGAGGTGGACGCATCCCCCTGTGCCTTCAGCTGACGCTCGGCACGGGAGGGGGGACAACACGGAAGTGAGGGGGATGCATCATGTGACTCCAGGCGTCACATGACAGGTAATCGTACAGTAAAAAAGGTAAAGTGTCAGTCCACACCATAGCAACAGCCTCGCCTCTCTTGTCCCAAGTCTCTCGTGTCGCGTGACCTTGAGACTTCTAGCCGTCTTGTGTTTTGCGTCGACGCCCCGTGCGTGGCGTAGCATAAGCAGAAGCTTCTACTACTCGATTGCCAAGGTGGCCATCGAGGAAACTCGTCCCGAAACCGAAGGTCTCAATCTCATCATCGCAGCCGTAGGAATCCTCGAAAGGCGTGCCGAGCTTGAAGAAAGAATCCATACCATTGCTCGCGCGGTAAGCGCACTGTCAAGGGTATTAGCTGAACTCAACAATCCGGAGCTCGAAATCCGCACGCTTACCTGTCTCTTTGAGCTGCTCTTGGAGATCGCGAGGCTGCGAGAAGATTTTCAGATTAACATTGAAAGGGAGTAAAGGAACACCCTGGACCCCTTGGGCATCGTTGCTCACTTCGTCTGGTATCTTGGGATACTGTTTGTTCGAATCATACTCAAAATCCTCGGGTACCAAGTCCTCGTCTATCCAGACGACATCATCATCCATCGCAAATAAAGAAAAGCTGGAGACTTCACCTCGCATCGAAGCCTTCCTATACATCCTATCCCGACTTGACGCGACCGATCTCTTCTTGATCAGTCGTCTTGAACATTCCCTTCGGCATCTCGAACAACAGCGGGGGATTGCCATCAGCCTACACGAAAACGAGGACGAGGCTGTGGCCTTGGCACAAGAAATCGACCAAGGAGAACTGGTCCTGAGACAAGTCTTGAGTAGCGCAGAAAACGGGCGCACGGTTGTCCCTACAGTCGAAGAAAATTTACGAAGCCTGTTTGCCACTCGAGGAGAACTCGGACCCACCATAAATGAAAATCTGCGAACGTTGAGCCAACAACAAATCCGTCAGCGACACAGCAACCTGGGAGCAAGGAGGGGATATACACCCAACGCACCAAGACAATTCTACAGACAAACTACCGACAATGACAACAACCACAGCACGATTCGAGGAGGACAAGTGGGTGACCATCCACCCCCATATCGAGCCGGACCTACCTCCTCACGTCGTGGGCAAGGCGTACTGGGTGCCGTTCGCGGAACCCGGGCGCAGCGCCTACCACCTAGTGGACGACGAGGGGAAGGAGTGGCCGACGGAGCTGATCAATGATGAATGGTATGCCCTGAAGTGGGGAGCGTCAGGATATCGCACCAACGCGATGGAAAAGCTGCCCAGAGGAGGGATACTCGGCTGGTGGAAAGTAACGGACGATCAGCACCCAGAAAACAGAGCAAAAGTCAAGTCCACCGACCTGAGTTCTCCTAGAGATCCAGGAAAGGTGGACGATGACACTACCCCAGAGGAAGGACCAGAAGAGATAGCCATAAGTCCCAGCCTCGGCAGACGGAAGCGACGTGATTCTCCCATGCCCAGAGGACTATCCCTGGACCTGGAGGAACGTATCCTGGCGGCGCAGACATCAGCCGTGGTCCACATCGATCCAGGGGATTTCGGGGCCCCGCAACCAGAATACGGGCAGCGACCCGTGATGACGTACGCGGCCGGAGTCGAAGCGGCGTGGGAAAAACCACCAACGCCAGGACCTAGCATCCTACCCGCAGCATTGGGAACCATGCCTGGAGTCAACCCTGCCTTCACTGGAGGAAAAGGGAAGGCGCCGGCCTTCCCCATTACCTCCACTCGGGCGGGTTTCTCAGTGATCAATCCGGCCTTTGTTCCCGCCAGACCCTGGAGCGCCGGCGCACGCATGCGCGGAGTAGCGGCCGCGGCGGCCATCGGTGCCACTGCAACAGGCGCCACGGCGGGCGCCACGGTGACCAGTGGAACGGGAGGAAACAGTGGGGGCATGCGAGGCAACGCACCTACAATATTTGATGGGGACAGGTCGAAAAGCGACCAGTTTCTGAGAGAATTCCGCATCTACAAAATGACCAACCGAGAAAACTCAAGCATGAAAGTGCCGCTGGATCGTGTGGGGTTGGCTTTGAGCTTCATACGAGGGCCTCACGTCAATGATTGGGTGGAACGCATGTTGGACGAGGTAGAAGACGCGGGACACCCACCACAATCCTGGGCGACCACGGATGAAGCCTACTGGACCCTCTTTGAACGGAGCTTCAGGCACGCATTCACCGACACTAACAAGAAAACGAATGCCCATCAGAAGCTGCTGGCGTGCAAAATGATAGGAGACGATTTGGACACTTACATCGCTTCCTTCGACCATTGGCGCGCGCTCGTGGGATGGGGCCGAGACGATGTAGGAACAATTACCCAGTTCTGTCACGGCCTGAAAGACCCCTTGCACTGCGCCGTCTTGGAAAAAGTCGATCCGTGCCCAGATACCTTGGGAGGATGGCAGTGCGCCGCCCGCAAGCACCACGAATTATGGGCAGAGGTGAAATCCAGCCTGAGCGGTTACCAAAGCCAGGGCCAAGCCACGAATGCGCAGCGATGGCGCCAGGCGCTTGGAAAGCCGCAGCAGACCGGGAACCCCCGCAGCAGCGGCAACAAGCCCGTGCCTATGGACGTTGATGCGGCACGTGTCGACGCTCTCTCCCCTGAGAAGCGCACCAAGCTCAGCAGCGAGGGGCGCTGCTTCTACTGCGAAAAACAAGGACATATCAGCAAGGTATGCCCAAAGAAAGAAGAAGATAAAAAGAAAGGGGCTTACCCCAAGAAGGAGGAAGCGCGCGGCCGCCAAGGGATGAGCGTGCGCGCTGCGAAAATTGAGGAACCGGAGGCTGCTGTGGAAATTAGTGGCCTAGTGGAGAGGATCGGTCAGATGGAACAAAAGGAAAAAGACGAAATGCTGGATAAACTCATCCTGCAGGGTTTTTGAAGGGCTCTGATCATTCGGCCTGGGTCAGAGCGCGAAACGCGCACATAATGTACATTAGTGAGAAAAGCTCAATCGAAGTGGACTTCACCTTCACATGTGCGCAAGGAACGGCCGACGAGCGCGCGCTGGTCGATAGCGGCACTACCGAAAACTTCATGGATCGACGCATGGTCGAGCGCCTAGGCGTAGGACTAAGAAAAATGCCTGAACCGCGGCACGTCTTCAATGTGGATGGATCAGAAAATAAAGAAGGAGTACTCACCCAGTACTGCATCCTAAGAGTGAGGAAAGGAGAACAGGAGGAGCTGCAGAAGTTCTATGTCACTGGGCTAGGAAGCGATCGCACGATCCTCGGCTTTCCTTGGCTCAAAGCATTCAATCCCAGCATTGATTGGCAGAAAGGATACATCAGAGGACCGCCGGTACGCATAGAAACTGCCCTCTTCAAATGGGCCAGACAAAGGGTGGTGGCCAGAGTGCTTGAGGCCGCACGCAGGGACGAAGCGTGGGAAGCCGGGGACGAAGTGATTTGCTATGTCTGCCCACTTCCCGGACTATCCAAAAACTTGGAGCCAAATAAAAACAAACAACCGGTGGAAGACCTAACCGGTTTACTGAGACAGTACCGACGGTTCGAGCAGCTATTTTCGGAACGCACGTCACGACGCTTCCCGCCGGCCCGGCCGGAAGATCATGTGATCCGTCTCAAGCCTGGCGCACCAGACTTCATCAACACTAAGGTGTACCCCCTCACACGAATGGAAACGGCCGCGGAGCAGGACTTTGTCAAGAAAAACAAGGAGCTGGGGCGCATTGAGGATAGCACATCAAAGTGGGGAGTCCCCTTCTTTTTTATTAAAAAGAGGGATGGAACGTTGCGACCCATACAAGACTACAGGGAAGTAAACACTTGGACGGAGCGTGACGTGTATCCTATGCCGCGCATCGAACAAATCCTGGAAGAGCTCCACGGGAAAACTCTCTTCACCACCTTGGACATGCGAGATGGGTACAACAATATCCGCGTGGCCCCAGGGGACCGGTGGAAGGCAGCATTCAAAATGCCTAGCGGCCTCTACCAGCCCACTGTGATGTTCTTTGGGATGACTAATGCCCCTGCAACCTTCCAGAGAGCCATGGATCGGATACTGAAGCCTGTCAAGGATAAATACCCGGGGAAACTCTTTGTCTATATGGACGACATACTGATAGCAACGGCAAATGACCTAGCGTTGCATCGCCAGATTGTGACGGAAGTAATGGAGCGGATAATGGAGGAAGACCTCTTCCTCAAGCTCAGCAAGTGCCACTTCGAGCAGGCAGTAGTGGATTACCTGGGAATAAGGATAGAAGGCGGAATCATTAGGATTGACCCTACCAAACGCGACGGACTGGCCGAATGGCCAGAAGAGCTGTGTGACCTCAAACAAGTGCACAGCACCCTAGGCGTCTTCGGTTACCAAAGGCCCTTCGTCCCCGGATATGCTAGCATTGTTCGACCCATACAGCAGCTCACCAAGAAAGGAGTCCCATTCGTCTGGACCAAGGAATGTATGGAGGCGGTGCGAACCCTAAAGCGCATCGTCACCAGCGACCCAGTACTGAAGAGGCCGGATTACGACAAACCTTTCATCTTGGAAGTGGACGCCTCGCAATACGCTCTCGGGGCCATCCTGTACCAACCCGAAGGAAGGAAGCCACGAGTGGTGGGCTACTATTCTAAGGCACTCATCCCTGCGGAAAGGGGGTATGACATGTACGATCAGGAGCTGCTCGCCCTGGTGAAGGGGCTAGAACATTGGTGACACATTCTACTAGGGTCCGAGCATGTGGTGTGCATGTACACCGACCACAGGAACCTCCAATACTACAGGCAACCCCAGAAACTTAACCGGCGCGTGGCGCGATACATTCCGCGATTGGCAGAATACCACTTCGAGTTAGTTCACAAGCCAGGGGCAACGAACCGAGCAGATCACCTGTCTCGACGACCTGGACTAGACGAGGGCCAGAATGACAATGAAGACGTGGTGGTCCTGCCTGGTCACCTGTTCTGCCGTGCGCTTTCATTAAGCACCCTAGAACAGGAGGTACAAGACGCCCAGCTAGGGGCGGAAACGCTGATGGAAGAATGGAAGAAGGAATACGATCTGAGCCGAGAAGGGGGAAGCTGGACGTATCGGGGATGACTAGCTGTCCCAGACCAGGAGGGACTGAGAAGGAGGCTGGCATCAGGATACCACGACCACGCATTGGCGGGGCACCCTGGAATCGCCAACACCTTCGCAGCAATGGCTCGTGACTATTGGTGGCCAGGGCTGAGAAAGTTTGTCACCGCATATGTCCAAGGGTGTGCAATCTGTCAGGTGACCAAGCCCAAAACCAACAGGCCACGCGTCCCCCCCCTTCCTATCACAACTCAAGAAGCCCATCGCCCCTTTGCAACGATCGCGCTAGACCTGATCGTGGATCTCCCCCCATCAGAAGGGTATGACTCGATCCTCACCATCACAGACCACGATGTGACCAAAGCCGCGCTGTTCTTCCCCTGCAACAAGACGATCGGGGGTGTAGGCGTGGCCGCCCTCTACGCCCAGCATGTGTTCCCACACTACGGGGTCCCTGGGCGGGTGATCTCAGACAGGGACCCTCGTTTCACCTCTCACTTCACAAAGGAACTCTGTCGCTTGCTGGATGTGGAGCAGAACATTAGTACGGCGTATCACCCTCAGACTGATGGGCAATCAGAACGCACCAATCAGTGGTTGGAACAGTACCTTCGGATCTACGGAAACTTCCAGCAGGACGATTGGGCCCGATGGTTGCCCATGGCGCAATATGTGCATAACGCCTGGCCCAGCGCCACCACTGGGTTCACCCCCTTCGAACTGCTTCTAGGATGCACGCCCAAGGTGCATGTGCCAGAAAAGATCGAATCTAAAGCGCCGGAAGTGGAAAGAAGGGGGAAACAGTTACAGGAGATCCGCAAACAGGCCCAGAGGGCCATACAGCACGCGCAAAGATTGGTGGTACTGCAGGCTGAACGAAGGGCAGGACGCCACATCTTCACCCCCTTTGCGGAAGGGGACAAGGTCTGGTTGGACGGGACTAACCTCAGACTATCACACCCCTCAAAGAAGTTGGCCGCCCGAAGGTACGGACCGTTCAAGGTGCTCAAGGTGGTGTCGCCAGTGGTCTACAGACTGGAGATCCCCGGCACCTGGAAGATCTTCAACACCTTCCACACCTCTCTATTGTCACCATATAAGGAAACGGAAGAGCATGGCCCCAATTTCTTGGAGCCGCCACCAGAACTGATCGAGGGTGAAGAGGAGTACGAAGTGGAGCAAGTCCTAGGCACAAAGAAGATCAGAGGACAGCTCCACTTCTACATCAAATGGAAGGGATACACCGAGGCGCACAACACCTGGGAACCGGTAGGGAATGTGAATGCGCCGAGGTTGGTGAAAGAGTTCTATAAGAAGAACCCCTCAGCGGTGCGAGAAATGGTACTTAAGCCCTGGAAAGGAGACCAGGAGGCAATGACCAACTCCTCTCCCTCGTCCTCTCGTCTCTCCAACGGCTCCCCCTGTGCTTGTCTCTCCATCTCCGATGCCGTGCACCAAGACCACCAAGAAGGGATCAACGAAGTCCTCGACGGGAGCGCCCCAAGCGTTGCCCTCTGGTACGACGACTCCTCTCCCTACACGTTGCAAGAGACCCGCGTGGCTGCCGCTGCCACGGCATATGACGACCCAATCCCACCGATCCCCCACGCCAACGCCGACGCAGACCAAGCGTCGCTCCAGGCCCTCGCTGCGCCCCCCGCGGCCATGGCCAATGTACAATACTACGGCTGGGGAGGTGAGTCAAGCGAGGCGAGCACTCAGCGAGCCCCCTCCCGCCACGACGATGACGCAGCCAGCACTGCTGACGCAGTGCCTGGCCCTCCTGACGCCCTGGGGCAAGCCCATCGGGGTAGTCACAGAGAGGATCACCCCCCGCGAAGCATGGAAGAAACAAGGAGAGTGGATACGCCAACACAAGGAGTGGAGGAGGACCCTTGGCTAAGGTACGACCCCGACCTGCACGACGCCGGCGACATGTTGTTTGATGCCGCCGATCCCACTTGCGACTGAACAGCGAGCCGAGGGCGCCTCGCCTAAGGAGGAGGTGTTACAATCTCCTGCACGGACCACTGGTCCGCCTCTTTCTTGATTACGATATCATGCTTACCCCATCTCCGCATCTCTCGGATTGCTTACCATACGAACATGACTGATCAGCTTGGCCAGTGACTCATACTGCCAGATCCGCGGATCTGACTGTTACTATACTTAGACCCTGACTCGCTCTGACTCGTCTCGACACTATACTTAGCACAGAATGTTCTTGGACATTCTACTACTTTCGTTATGACTCGGTAGTAGATGACATGTGATTCCCTGTAGAGCTCCTATATAAGGAGCTCACTTTACGGACAGTCAAGCCCTAAGCTTGACTTCTCTTTACAATCGAGAGTTGTTCTTTGCCCCTCTAAGTCCCCTCTGCCTTGCGCTTGAGCTCTGCTATCTCAAGCGCCCTCGTCCTTGTCATCGCCCTTGTCGTCACTCGGGCCTCTAGCTTTACTCCCACGCCCCTCTAAGTCGGCTGTAACGACTTAGCTCAGATTGCTGCTCGTCACGTGCCGTGACTCCGCAATACTCCAAAGATCTCAGCTTATCTTATCGTGTCGTCAGGACCGCCGCAAGCGCCCTGCTCAGGATCCCGTGCTCGTAGCTCTCGCACATGATCACTCCAGAAGTCTTCCCTAGGCTTAGTCGCACAAGTCGTGCCAGAAGGCTCCTCGAGCCTTAACATAAGTCAAGCTTCCCTTACCGCTTGTGGATGGTGCGCCCCCACAAACGCTCTAGCCTAAAGGAAGAATACCCTAGACCACCCAACCGAAACACCTTCAAGGTACTAGCCTCACCGGACGCCACTACCTTTGTCCCAGGAGCCCAGAAGCACGAAACCCGTCAGGAACGCCACGCAGGCCTTCATTCGTACTTCTGCGCCAGTCAGTACTGTCCGTACCACAACTCCGAGTAGACCTGGACGACGAACGTCATCACCGATACACCGAGTATCTCCAGCGCCGAGAAGTCCTTTATCAGCAAAAGGCAAACCTAGACCATTGGGCACAGTCCTTAGACGCCGCCATCGCCGCACACAACTGGGTGTGTCAAGTTACCTGCCAAGCAGTCAGAAACACGAGTCACCTAGGACTCAAGATTGAGCAAACCGTATACAACTACCTCTACGTCGAGTGGCGTGAGCGCTCAGATCAGCTCAAAGCAGCTTACCAGCTTCTAGAACTCAAACTCCCACCCTGGAGCAACCTCGGTTCCCCACCACCAGAGAAATAAACACCAAGAACCTAGACGCAGCCATCCGGCTCGTAACCCAGCAATATATCCAAGCTAAGGAGGACGCCAGACTACACGCCCTCGATTGCCCCGCAACCTGCCGCAAGGGACCCAACCACACCCACAGAGTCATCACCGCCCTGCTAACCCAGATCCAGGAGATCGCCGCCGAACTCGATCTCATCCTCATCGCTTTCTTCGAGGCTGCCGGATTCCCCCTAAGATGCCACCACCACCCTGGAAGAAATCAGACTAGACCTTAGCCGAGAAACTCGAGTCCAGGTTACCACCAGAGAAATCCCCGACTTACCAGACTATATCACCAGAGACGCCTATTGGCGCAGAAACCGAGAAAATACCAGGTGGTGCTACCACATCAGAGTACTCACAGCGTCAGGAATCCAAGAAAGGCCGATTGAATATATCAACGACGATTGGTACTTCATCGCCTACAAAGGAAACACTTACTACACACACCGCAACGCGGTAGTCGAGAAAGAATACGCCGATGAGACAGGACTTGGCCACAGCTCCTTTAGACCAGAATCGCCTGACCCGATCGAAGTCGATCAACCCAGCACAAGTACTACCGCATCATCCTTCCATAGTGCGGACGAAGGTGACGAGCCGACACCAGGTCCCCACATCACTTCCCCACTAGAAGAGTTCATAGCCCAAGGACTCCAGAACATCGCAACCCTTCAGGGAACGCACCCCCTGAACCCAGAAATACTAGAAACGCCACAGCTCCTCCAGATAGCCCACGCAGCCACACAGCCCACCGTGCCGCCACCAATACTTCAGCAACCCCAGCTACCACCCGTGCTCGCCCCAGTCATGGCCACACCAGCCCCAGCACCCCAAGCCAACCAGGGACTTAAAGGAGGAAACAAGCCCACGATCTTCGATGGTGATCGTAGCAAAAGCGACAAATTCCTCAGGGAGTTCCGACTATACAAAATCCTTAACAGCCAATCCGAGAACGTCATCATCCCGTTCAATAGGGTCGCCCTCGCTCTCTCATTCATCAAGGGACCCCGTGTTGACGATTGGAATGATGCCCAGGAGCGCGCGCTCACAGAAAAGACTACCAGAAACGTCAATCCCCTAGCTCGCAATGACGAGGCCTTATGGACAGAGTTTGAGACCGCCTTTACCAACGCGTTCACAGACACGGCAAAGGCCCAAGACACGTACAAGAAACTCCTGGACCTCAGAATGCAAGGAAACGACGTCGACGGCTACATTGCGTCCTTCGACCACTACGTCCTTGGCGCGGGATGGTCCCCAACTGACAGAGGGACTCTAGATCTATTCAAGAAAGGCCTCAGACGAGGCATCGCCCTGAAAGTACTCAGTAGGAATACCATCCCCGCAACCTTAGACGAATGGAAGGTAGCCGCGCGCAAGGAAGTCCTCAGACAAGCCCAGATCGACGCGGAGCTAGGCCCTTCCCCTATGATGCGAGCCTTCTCTCAGTCACGTCCCATCCCTAGAGCAGCACCCACGGCAGCCCCCAGACAAAATAGAAACAATGTCCCAGTCCCTATGGACGTCGACGCCGCCAAGACCCGCAGGTGGCTCACCGAGGCAGAAAAGAGGAAGCTCTTCGCAGAGAATAGGTGCTACTATTGCAAAGAAGTCGGACACCGCGCCTTCAAGTGTCCCAAGAAGCCGCAGAAGCGCCCCGCACCCCGAACTAGAGCAGCCGAAGCCGAAAGCGAAGTCGCGCCATCCATTGCCCTGGAAGACAGCGCTAGCCAAACCGCGCCCTCCGACATCATGTCTCAGCTACATTCCATGAATGCCGATGACCGTACCCAAATGTTTGATCAGATCATAGAAGAGGATCTGGATTTTTAAAGCGGCTTGACCTGTCAGCCTGGGATCAAGCCTCGCGTATCTGTACCATGTATGTCTCGAACCGAAATAGTATTAATGCCAAGTTTACGCTTTCGAACATACATGGGAAGGCTGAAGAAATTGTGCTAGTAGACAGCGGCACGACCGATAACTTCATCGATCAAAAAGCTGCTAGAAGAATGAAGTTAACACCCCGACTACTACCCCAGCCCCGCCTCCTGTACAACGTCGATGGAACCGAAAATCGCAGTGGACGAATCACCACGTACTGCAACCTCCTCATCACCCAAGGGAAGAAGCAACAGATACAACATTTCTATCTCGCCAACCTAGGGCGAGACCGAACCATCCTGGGATTCCCTTGGCTCCACGCATTCAACCCCACCATCGACTGGACCAAGAAGACAATAGCAGGAGGGCCCATCACCTTGAGTGCAACCAGCAGAAAGGCGCCGGATCAACCAAGGATGGTGCTCCGTTACGCCCAGCTCCTCGGACACGCGCTACACGCCACGAACTGGGAGGAAGGAGACAGTCTCGTCCTCCAGATCAATCACACTAACATAGCGCAAGAATGGGCAATTCGTGCCCACAAGGAACAAACCCCCCCGACAGCCGCCGATGTGCCGCAAGAGTATGCGCGACATTGGCGCGTATTCTCAGAAAAGGAAGCGCAGCGCTTCCCGCCCAGCCGAGAGGACGACCATGCCATCAAGCTGAAACCAGACGCCCCTGCAACCCTGGATTGCAAGGTCTACCCTCTCAACCCCAAAGAAATGATCGCGGCGGACGCATGGATCAAGGAGCACCTGGAGAAGAACTACATCCGCCTCTCCAAGTCACCCTACGCCGCCCCCTTCTTCTTCATCAAAAAGAAGGATGGATCCCTCCGCCCCGTCCAGGATTACCGCACGCTCAATAGTTGGACTGTGCGGGACGTATACCCCTTGCCGGACATCAACGTCCTTACAAGAGACCTAGAAGGACGCGCCCTGTTCACCAAGTTCGACATCCAATGGGGATATCACAACGTACGCATCAAAGATGGCGACCAGTGGAAGGCCGCCTTCAAAATGCCTCAAGGACTGTTCGAGCCTCGCGTTATGCTCTTCGGTCAATGCAACGCCCCCAGCACCTTTCAGCGCGTCATGGATAGGCTATTACGCCCGCTGAAACTCAAGTACCCCAGGATGATCTTCGTATACATGGACGACATCCTGGTCGCCACCCCACTAGACCACATCCTGCACAGACAAATTGTGCACGAGCTCCTCGACCTCATGGAGGAGCACTCCTTCTTCCTCAAGCCCCAGAAATGCCTCTTTGAGCAGCGAAGAGTGGAATACCTCGGCTTAATCATTGATGGCGAGTCCCTGCGCATCGAATCTAGCAAGCTGCAAGGAATCAAGGAGTGGCCCCGCAAACTCACCAGCGTCAAGCAGCTCAGATCGACACTGGGAGTCCTAGGCTACCAGAGACCCTTCATCCCCAGGTTCGCAGAGATCGCGTGACCCCTCACCGCACTCCTAAAGAAAGGAGTACCCTTCGTCTGGACCGACGAGTGCACCGCCGCAGTGGATCAGCTGATCGACATTGTCACTAGCGATCCGATCCTATGGCAGCCCAGCCCAGCGCGACCTTACGAGCTCGAAGTCGACGCCTCCCAGAACGCCACCGGCGCCATCCTGTACCAGCATGACCCCCAAGGGCGCCGCCAACCAGTGGGCTACGACTCCAAGACCTTCACCGCCATGGAACGCAACTATCCCATCTGGGACAGAGAATTCCTCGCTATCGTGCGTGGCCTAGAACACTGGTGCCACTTACTCATGGGCGCCCAGCACCAAGTCGTGGTCATCACCGACCACAAGAACCTCCAGTACTACCGCGCACCTCAGAAGATCAATAGGAGGATCGCGTGGTACATCCTCACCCTCGGGGACTACGACGTCACTCTTGTCCACAAGCCCGGAGCGTCCAACAGAGCGGACGCCCTATCCCGCCGCCCGGATTTCGACGCCGCCAGCAGCAACAACGAAGATATCATCGCACTCCCTGACCAGCTATTCACTAACGCAGCCTCCATCGTTGACTTGGAGGAACGTACCCTGGCCGCCCAATGCGACCACCAGACCACACTAGCTACCTGGGCCAAGACCTTCCCCCTCGAACGCCGCCCAGGAGGAGGCTGGTGGCACAAAGACCGCCTAGTTGTCGTGGCAGACAACGAGCTTAGGAGGGGGGTGATCTCCCTCTATCATGACTCAGCAACAGCAGGCCACCCTGGAATTTTGAAAACCTGCTTACTCATCGCTAAAGACTATTGGTGGCCAAACCTGAAAGAAACCGTCCTCGCCTACGTCAAAGGTTGTGCCACATGCCAAGCTACGAAGGCCAACACAACGAAACCTCAGCCTCCCCTCGTCCCCATCACAGCTAACCCGACAGCCCTGCCCTTCGAAACGGTGGCCCTAGACCTCATCGTCAAGTTACCCCAGTCCGACGGCTTCGACTCCATCCTGACAGTCACAGACCACAACTGCTCGAAGGCCGCCATCTTTATCCCATGTAAGGAATCCATGACCGCACCAGAAGTCGCCGCGCTCTATGCCCAGAATGTTTTCCCCCACTACGGCGTCCCCCGCAAGATTATCAGCGACAGAGGCATGCACTTCACCTCTCACTTCCCGCGTGAACTATGCAAGTCACTAGGCATAGAACAGAACATCAGTACCGCCTACCACCCCCAGACGGATGGCCAATCCGAGCGTACCAACCAGTGGTTGGAACAGTACCTTCGTATCTACGTCAACCACCAGCAGAACAACTGGGCCGCTCTCCTGCCCACCGCACAGTACGTCCACAACGCATGGCCCAGCAGCACCACGAAGCAAGCCCCCTTCCAACTTTTAATGGGCCATGTCCCACGTGCCCATCAACCGCAAAGATCCGAGAAGATGCCATCACTCCAGGAACACCTAGACCGCATCGATCAGAGTCAAAAGGCTGCCCAGACCGCGATGACGAACGCGCAGTCCCTTATCAGCACAAGAAAAGGTGCGCGATTTAAGCCGTTCGTCCAAGGACAGAAGGTCTGGCTCGAAGGGAAGCATATCCACATCACCCAGCCAAGCGCGAAACTCGCTCAAAGACGCTATGGCCCCTTCGCCATCACCAGAGTCATCTCCCCAGTAGTCTACCAAGTCGCAATTCCCCCGCAGTGGAAGCTCTGACGAGTCCACGACGTCTTCCACGCCAGCCTCCTCACCCCCTACGTAGAAACTAAAGAACATGGCCCCAACTTCACAGAACCGCCTCCAGACGTTATCAACGGAGAAGCAGAGTACGAAGTTGAGGCCATTCTAGAATACCGCCGATACGGAAGAAAGAAAGAAGCGCAGTACCGAGTCAGATGGAAAGGGTACTCCGCTGCAGAAGATACGTGGGAACCTCGGAAGAACCTGAAAAATTCCATGAACCTACTCCAACAATTCCACCGAGATAACCCCACAGCGATAAGAAAAGCCTATATAAGGCATGCCTTGACGACCTTGAAGTCCTCACCCCCCAGTCCGATCCCCACTCCTCGTTCACCTCAGACACCACCCCCAGCTTATTCCTCTCTCCATGACCAGCCATGGCATGCCGGAAAACCAGCAACTCAACAAGCAAGAAGGTCCCCATGCCCGGGACTCACCCTCGCCGACGCCAACTGCTGAGAATGACAGCCAGTCGAGCTCCGAGAACGTCCCCTTCGCTGCCAGAGTATTCACCGTCCGCAATACTGACAGCAGCAGCGACGATGACAGCACCGGAGCTCATGGAGGAAGTAGACCGCATTCTCGACGAAGTTCTCATGTCCCTAGCCTCCACTCTGCCCCCGACCTCTCAGACCACCCACTTAGCTCAGACAACTTCTGCGGAATTTGTAATGCCCCCATCCAGATTGGCAACGGCCACGCCACCTGGAGCCCCTCGCCCGTCTCTAGCATCCAGTCCAGCCCTATGGCTACCACCACCGTCCCGCGCCCTCAGCCGCCTCAGTCAACCAACCCCAGCCTTCGCGCAGCGCCACCTGTCAGAGCCACCATCACAACCGTACTACCAGCTGCCGACAATGACTCTGCCTGCGCCATCCAGTTTCTGCCGCCGGGATCGCTCCCTGCCCCTCGCTTCGGCCTCGCACGCAGCTACGCCAATATCGCCGCCACCCCCTTCAGTCAAGGAAGAAGTGCCGGAGCAGCTCCACGCTCCGACAATAGCCCCAGAAATACAAGCCACAGTCAGCCGGACAGCACGCTCGGCCACTCTGGTTATCTCCTGCGATGGGATTGACTTGTCGACAATCCAGGTGAACGCGACGTTATCCTTGTCCCCGATCACAACAATCGACTAGTTCCAGCCATCTTCTACGCCCACTTTACCCGCATCGACGAACCCCTTATCCTAGGACGTCTGACCACGACGTCACCCATTTACGCTGAGCCCCTCTTCGCTAAGCCCCGCCCTGACGCTCACCTTCCAGAAGTAGACGATTGGGACCTCATGGCCCTGGAAGGGAGCCACCAGTACCGCTACCATGTAGACCACCTGCTCGATGGCCTCTGCGACGCCGGCGTCACCGCAGAGGTTCACCGCTATCGCATCACCATCCACTGACTCCAGTTCCAGATCGAGCAGGAGTACAACCACCTTCTCGCCACCCCGGCACGTCGTGCCGAGTATTCTGCCTCCCAGTTAGCCGCGGACGCTGACCTAGTCTGCCGCCGCTTCGTGCTCAGAGACCAGCTGCGCGTCATTGAGATGCGCCTCTACGATGCCGCGGTCATGTCGCGCATCGGCCTGAAGCTAGACCAAATCCTCGAACAACCCATCCTTCCGTCCATGTCCTACTGGATCCGCGGCCGTCCTGCCACTCACGAAACTGACATCGTCGTGACCCTCCCCATTCGCGTGCCGGCCCGGCCTCACGCCCTATCCACCCCAGCCACTCCTCCGCGCCCTCGCACGCCCCCAGTCATCCCCATTCCCGTCCCCGTCCGCCAGCGTGTGGTGCGCCTCTTGCAGTGCAAGACCCCCTGCGAACCCGAGTCCTCCCCCGACGCCAACGACGCCAGTCGCGCTCTGACCGGCGAGCCCGCTACTTCCGACTGAACAGCGTGGCAGCTGTTCCCTTAGGGGAGGGCGTACTGTTACGATCTCCTGCACGGACCACCGGTCCACCTCTTTCTTGATTACGATATCATGCTTACCCCGTCTCCGCGTCTCTCGGATTGCTTACTATACGAACATGACTGATCAGCTTGGCCAGTGACTCATACTGCCAGATCCGCGGATCTGACCGTTACTATACTTAGACCCTGACTCGCTCTGACTCGTCTCGATACTATACTTAGCACAGAATGTTCTTGGACATTCTACTACCTTCGTTATGACTCGGTAGTAGATGACATGTGATTCCCTGTAGAGCTCCTATATAAGGAGCTCACTTTACGGACAGTCAAGCCCTAAGCTTGACTTCTCTTTACAATCGAGAGTTGTTCTTTGCCCCTCTAAGTCCCCTCTGCCTTGCGCTTGAGCTCTGCTATCTCAAGCGCCCTCGTCCTTATCATCGCCCTTGTCGTCACTCGGGCCTCTAGCTTTACTCCCACGCCCCTCTAAGTCGGCTGTAACGACTTAGCTCAGATTGCTGCTCATCACGTGCCGTGACTCCGCAATACTCCGAAGATCTCAGCTTATCTTATCGTGTCGTCAGGACCGCCGCAAGCGCCCTGCTCAGGATCCCGTGCTCGTAGCTCTCGCACGTGATCACTCCAGAAGTCTTCCCTAGGCTTAGTCGCACAAGTCGTGCCAGAAGGCTCCTCGAGCCTTAACAAAGAGGTCATCTTTCTTCATTCGGAACGAACGAAGAACGAAGTCCTCTCCTTACTCTCTCTCTCTCTCACACCCGTGACAAGGCCGTAGCTCTGCGTGAAGCAACATCACACAGAACCACAGCCTCGCCTCTCTTGTCCCAAGTCTCTCATGTCGCGTGACCTTGAGACTTCTAGCCATCTTGTGTTTTGCGTCGACGCCCCGTGCGTGGCGTAGCAGCAGCTGCTCACGCCAGTACCGCCAGAGACTCTGGTGAACATTTGAATTCTGGTCACAGGCGATGTGCCGTTTTTACGCTGGGGCCTCAGCACTGGCACAGGCAGCGAGCGTTGGCGAGTCAGGCAGTACATCATGCACCGTGTGCAAATGTAAGTGGTTTTTTTATCCCAGATATACTATGTTTACATTGCCACATCATCACCCACATCAGGAGCCTTTCACACCAACCACCTCGAACTCGGCCTCGCCTACACTCCTGCCTGCACCAGGGCAGCAACGACGGCAACGACGCAGCAACGGAGCCACAGCGGTGACAACAATGATGACACCATGGCGGCGACGACCACAGTGATGCAGCCACGGCGGCGACAGCAACGACGACGCCACAGCGGCAACACGGCGACCGCAGCAACGCACCCACGGCAACAACACGGCGACCGCAGTGATGCACCCACGGCGGCGACAGCAACGACGATGCCAGGGCGGCGACCGCAGTGACGCAGCCACAGCAACGACACAGCAACGCGGCCACGGTGGTGACACAGTGACCATGGCGACACAGCGACCGCAGCAACGCAGCCATGGTGGCGATGGCTGCGACCGCAACAACGCAGCACCGGCGGTGACTCTGTATCATAGCTAGCTCAATAACATATGGTTCTTTATTGCAGATACACTATGTTTACATTGCCACATCATCACCCACATCAGGGGCCTTCCACTCCTGCCTGCACTAGGGCAGCGACTCAGCCACTGTGACGACGGCAATGACGCAGCCACGGGGGTGACCGCGGCGACACAAACATGGCAGCGACATGGCGACCGCAGCAACGCAGCCATGGGGGCGACCGCAGCGACGCGGCGACGGCTGTGACCACAACAACGCAGCACCGGCGGTGACGGCAATACAGCGGCAGCGGCAACAACAATGGTGGCGGGGGCAGTGGCAACAGCTGCAGTGAAGGCGGCAGTGGCGGCAGCGGCAGTGGGGTATAATATACTCCCTTCTTACCATGACTCTGTATCGTAGCTAGCTCAATCCAGTAACAATGCAGATCTCTTGGGGATACACTAGTTTGTGCCCCTTGTGGTAAATTATGGTGTCAGCTCACATTCGCTTGCCAAATGGTCCAAGTGGTAGTGGTCCCGGTATTGCAGTAGCACCGTAGCAGCGAGGACTGCTGAGCAAGCAGACTTGGAGATTCATCAGTTCGAACCACGTTTGAACCAGTTCGATGTGGTTCTTCAATCTCTCTCCTCAACAGAACCAAGAACTGGACCTGTGGTTCAGTTCAGTGCTAAGGCAGAACTTTGAACTGGACCAAGGGTCTGGTTCTGCAAAGTTCGGTCTGAACCAAGGTTCAGAACTGAACTTTGACACCACTACTTAGCTTACTTGGTGGGCTTTTAAGAGAAATAAGGTAACTAAGTCTACTAAGTTTTTTTCACATTTTGCTGATGCACTTTCCACTGACTAATCACAGTGTGTGAGGGACTATGGTCTGAAGGTTTGCCATGAATGGCAATGTTAAGGCATGTTGCGGGTTGGGTGTTGCAAGTTTGATGTCTTGAGTCCTGATGTCTTGAGTTGTTGACTTGCGATGTTCCAATGTCAGATGTCACACTGGATGTGTCCTCAATGAAATCTGGGGAATAATAGGGATTATATTAGAAATTTTTTTTTCTGTGTCATCAACATGAACAACTCTGAACCATTGTCAATGAATGTACAGAGCACATGAGAATTTTATAAGAGTTTACATTGTAAATGGAATCATAATGTATCCAGTGGCATAACCCTTTCTTCATTGTAGAGTAAATTGTAAATAAGTTCACACTGTTTTGCATGCCCACATTCAAGACTTTTTTGAATTATGTTTTGCATAAAATTAACATGAAACCATGCTTACCATCCTAAAATGCCCACAGTGAGTACTTCTTGGTGCAGGTGGAGACAGTCGTAGTTCGACTATTACCTCCTAAGCCAAGAGGGACAGTGAAGGCTAAAGCTTCTCAGAAGAACCTGAGAGGGACTCTAGCTTCAGGATGGGTAGAACTAGCTTGATTGCTCAAGAAGTCAAGTCTGAAGTTCGTACAGCTGAGACAGCGCACTATAAGTACTGGTTAGGGTCGAGGGTAGGTAAAGGCGCATCATAGGTAAGTTATGCAGTCACTGGTAAGGGTACAGGGTAGGTAGGAGGGAGTGTGTCATAGTCCCAGGGCATAGGGCCGAGGTGCATCATAGATTGATGGTCAGTAAGCAGCGAAGGGAGGCCTAGGAGCAGTGGGTAGAGGGTAAGGGTACAGGGGTCAGGGTAATGGTACAAGCAAAAGAAAATAGTATGGTAAGTAGTCCAGATCATAACAAAGAAGGGGAGTGTACTGGTGGTCCTTTGGGGTCTGTTCTGGTTCGTCCTAACCAAGGGATCACTCTGCAGTGGTTCCAAGGGGGGTCTGATAGGCTGAATTGTCAAAGAGGTCAAGTCTGTGTCTTACATGTCAAAAATGCATACTACTTATAGTAAACTAGCTAGGCCCCTATCAAGAGGGACGCATAATCGTCAGGGCATAGGGCCCATGTTGTCATAAGGGTCTGGAGTGCACGCCATAGGGGCGCACAAGTGTTCTGGATCAATCTGATGGACGCGTGTAAGGTATGATGTCAAGGGTCAGTCCAAGTGTGCTACGCCACACACGGGGCGTCGACGCTCAACACAAGATGACTTGAAGACAAGCAAGATCACGAGGACACAAGCTTGACTTGGGACGAGGGAGGCGAGGCTGGGTCTGTGTTTGGGGTCGCTCCAAACACAGTCACGGCCTTGTCACGGAGGGAAAGAGGAAGGAGAGGGCTTCGTTCTTTATTCGGGTCTCCGAATGAAGAAAGATGACCTCTTCTTATGAGATCACGCGAGATGAGAGGAGATCGAACACAAGACTAGATAGATTGTTCTTAGCACTGAACTGATATGCTAAGTAGAGGATACAGGTGCGTTATCTCAGAGTTAAGCAGAAGCTTGGGGAGTAAGCCCCAAGCTACTGCGCCTTATATACATAGTCCCTACTGCAGCCGCGTCACCCTTCTGCCATCTGAGGCCCACGCGAGTCAGATATAAGTACGAAATTAGTAAGCATAGTCCCATGGGAGTCATGGGAGGTGGGAAGCCGGGAGGTGGACACGTCCCCCTGTGCTTTCAGCTGACACTCGGCATGGGAGGGGGGACAACCGGGAAGTGAGGTGATGCATCATGTGACTCCAGGTGTCACATGACAGGTAATCGTACAGTAATAGCAGGCCAAAGTCAGTCCTAACCATCACAAAGCGTCCAATCAACTAAGAAATTGTTATCATAGTGATGCGTGGCCTCCATACACGCTGGAACACATCTGCACCATGTCCTAGGACCTAGGGAACACGCCTTTAGCATGCTGTGATGTGCCGAAGTGATATGAGCCATGCATGCACATGCTAGTGCCATGCATCTGTCACAACCATGCGCTTGCACCATGAGGCTACAAGCTCCTTCCTAATCGGTCTGTAGAGTGTCAGTTCCAATGTTCATACAGTAATTCAGTCACATAGCATTGTAGGGCCTCCCAGGGAGGTCCTGATTCCATCCTTGTCTTGTCTGGTAGCCAGCCGCATTGCTCCAGAGGCTGCATGAAGGCTAGGTTAGTGCACAAAGGCAGCACAGTCGTAACATGTGAGGCCACTGAGGTGGTGCCTGTCACCAGCAGCCTGTGAGACAAGGAATGCAGGCACACCATATCCAACTATCCATAGCCATCACTCTGGTTCTCAGGCCCATTGCATATCACCATGGACTGTGGTGGCACAAGGACATCAAGGAGGCAGTCACACAGCCCATGCCCCTGTGGTCCTGTGGAGTGGTCACTGTATTATTAGCCTGTATAGCATTACTGTAGACTGTGGTCATGTATAATAGAAAAATGTTAATGAAAAAAAGAAAAAGAGAAAGAGAAAACACACCAGAAGCTCAGAAGGCATTACCTACCAAGGTTCTACCCATGCCTCAGTGTCACTGTGTCATTTCCTTGTGTTTGTCATGCATGGATGCATCATCATCCTTTTTCTTCCCCAAAGTGCATGTGCAGCAGTCAGGTATGGAAAAATGAAGCCTATAAATATGTGAGAGCCAAAAAGGGTGACATACAGGTTAGGGTTGGCTGTCTACCCAACAAGCCACAGCCAAGGCCAGGCCAAGCCAGGGCCAAGCCATGGTTGATGGCCCCAGCCCAGCCAGTTGTTTGGGCAAGCCAGAGCCATCTGCTGCCAGGCCACAGCCAGGGCTTTGGGGCCAAGCCAGGCCAGAAAAGCACTAATGGGGTGTCCACAATGGGACAATGTGAGTTGGTATGACTCATAGGGGGGGCTGATGGTGTTTCAATGGTGAGGATGTTCCTCATCAATCTTTGCCCCAGCTGATACCATGGGAATCCATACCATGGTGGTGGTAGCAGTTCAAGGAGCCCCCCTGAAGGGCTTGAACAGGGCCTTATTCCCTAGGCAGGTGGTTGTTGACGAAAAAGGAAGGTGTGTCACGTGCAGGCAGTTCCGGTGCGCGCGACGCGAGCGTATTCAGTC
>QLOZ01001398.1:0-16177 GCA_003314065.1 Lactarius sp. MG50
ATCCTCCGCCCTCCAGGATGTGAGTGCCTGCGCTCGCTCGCTCTGTTTCACCCCTGCTGACACCCCGCGTCCTCCGCCCTCCAGGGAGTGAGTGCCTGTGCTTGCTCGCTCGGATTCACCCCTGCTAACTCCCTGCATTTCCACCCTGCAGACTGTGGGTGCCCTTTGCATATAACCAATCAATCACTCCTCTTATTCAATTATCAGGAAAACCATATTATGTCACTGCCAATTATTGAACAGGTGGTGTTCTCATATTATTGTTATATCATCAAGCTCCTGATATGCATGTCTTTCTAGTTTTCTTCTGGCAAGAAACATCATCTCATACTTGGTAGTTGTTTTTATTCCTGTTGCCACTATGTCTTAACTTTGTGCCAGCTATCATTATGATCTTGAAGCATGCTACCACTCTACATGTTTCTGGCACTTTGCAGGTGTTAGCTCTCAATCAAGCAGAGTTAGACTATCAAAAGTCAAACATTGGCTTGCAAGTTGCTCAACACTTTACTGCAGCTCCTCAGGAGTATTTTGTTCAGGACTTTGTAGACTTTATTGTTAAGCACCCCATCTTTCCTAATGTGAACTCATGACTCCATGGCTGCTGCACTTGAGCACCATGACCATGTATCTGATATTAGAATAGTCTGATTGTTGGTTGACTGAAGTCTCCATTTGAAAGATTGGTCACAGTAATATAAGAACCATCTCCAGTGTTAACATATCTTTCTCAGATTTATGAATGATGCTGTCCCACCTGCAGTCCCTTGATGGTATAGATGTTATGATTAGCAGACCAATGTACTGTATTTCCATGTTTCATCTTTGACTCCATGACTGCTACACCTGATCATGTGACCTGCGCCCGATTTGCTTACTATATGTGTTCCAAGTCTGGTAAGGGTATTACTGTACAGAGTTCCTCTTTGGTCAAAGAGGAAAGGGCATTACTGTACATACTACCTCTTTCGTTCGGGATATGATGACTGGTTAGCTGAGTGAGGCAGCCAAATTGTATAAATAGTCTTAGTTATGAAGTTGAGACCTTCAGTCTCAACTTCATCCACAATTTGAGTTGTCTGACTTATCACCTTTCTGTGTGACTTCTCCCTTCTATTCTCACCCTCACTCCGGCTCAAATAGCCACATCGAAGCTTGGCTAACTGTGCTACAACAGTTGCGAGTCATACGTGTTGGCCCAGGACTTCGTATTCACGCGCGCAAGTCACGTGACTTTCGAAACGGGCTCGCTTTGAGCCACGGCCCCTCGAAGCCGTGACAATAGATGCCATACCCTGTCAGCCAGCCTTTATTGAGGACTATCAACTGCCACAACCTTCTCTCATCCTAGATGACTGTGATAGATGACATTTCAGAGGATGTTCTCTTGGAGGTTTTCAACACTTTTCAACTTGAACATCACAGAGACCTCATACTATACAGTAATACTATTACTATCGCTACCAGTATCGGAGTCTCCTGACTGTCTGCGTGCATGCTTGATGAGTTGTCTAGGGCCCACTGTACTGTATCGTTTCGGCTGTGCCGCATACACTGTCTCAAAAGTCTGCACTCTTCGCGTACTCACTGCTGCACTCATCGCGCATAATTCAGGCACCACCCCTCCTTCAGCGCCAAGCACGCCGCTTCGAAAAAAAAACGCATCAGGCTTCGAGTTTTTGGGGAGACCATAGTCTTAATATGGCAGACCACGAGGCAGGGCTGACGACGGCCACGAGGCCAGGCGGCCTGTCCATTTGTACGGATTGTGGGATCATCAGACACCCTAGGCCACGCTTCCAGGGGTCAGGGGACATGCGTGTCCATCGCGTGTGGGCTCCCTCCGTAATCGGTAGCAGTGACCCCCAAGCGAGCTTTCATGTCGAAGAAATTTGTGTTTATTATGCCAAATAAATAGTTACACGGTTGTTTGGACAACAGAAATGTCGGGGACAACCACCCGTAGCAACACGGCTAGCCAGGAGGCCAGGGCAGTAGGGGTGGGTATACATGTTAGTTTAGATAAGTGACTTTCGTCTGTGAATAACTGTAATGCTACATTGCGGGAAATCAATCCCACATCTTACCAGTGAGTCATATATGCGTGAGTGCGTCAATATCATCAGGTGAAATCAAGTGGTATGAAGAGGACCAATCAAGAATAGTAAAAGGCATCGCGAATGGCGCGCATAAAGCCCACGCGGTGCTTGTGCTGGGCAATGCCCATGGCACGCCGCGTGAGGGATGTGCCGCGCTTATTGAGTCTACAGATCGCCTTCGACGAGGACGGCGACGACGTCGGCTGCGCGTTAGGTCCGCTCGTGGACGTCGGCTTGTTCCCTTTAGTCGTGCCCGAGCCCTTCGTCGCAGTCGCCGCGGGTGAGCTCGAACCCGCGTCGGATGGGGTCCCGCTGGATGCCGAGGCGAGGTTGGATAAGGGCGGGCCGGGGAAGGTGTAGGCCGCGGTGTCATCGTACACGTTCGGGTCGTAGATGCCCGGGTCGTTGTCATTGTACGCGCCCGGAAAGGACACCGTCTGGTCGGGGGTACCGGTTTGCGAGCCGCCGACGAGGATCTGCGTGCAGGACGGGTAGAACTCGGCGCCACCGAGGGTCACGGCGAGGTGGAGCGCAATGATCTCGTGACGGACGAGGTAGCCGCCAGGGGCGACCTGCGTGGGGAGCGTCACTGCGATGGGTTGTTCATTCACTGTCGGGGTTTCGCGCCCGAACGTTAGTAAGTGTGTGTGCGATCTTTGGGGGAGGGGAAGAAGGGATCTTCTACGCACTGACGTCCTTTTGGTACCAAGCGGACCCGTCTGGCTTTTTGCCGAGCTGGTCAATTTTGAACCACTTGGCAGTTGAACCGTTGAACTTGTCGCAGGTGCTGGTGTCGCACGCAGCCATATAAGTCATGATTGGGCCGGTATTATGCGGCCACTGCGGCCCAACGACGCGACGGTAGTTAGCGAGGAGTGCGAAGAAGACCGAGAAAGCAACTCACGTTTTGCCCACCAGGGTTGCCCCAAAAAAATTGGATGACAGAGCCAGGATTCGCGGGCACAACCATAGTGGCTAGCTGGGCGGCCAGTCCGCAGTTCAGGTACGGGTTGTTCGCACCCTTGACGGGGCCAATATCAGCGATCTGGCGAATGGGACTATCTGTGGGCTGCGCGTTGGGAATGTTGCCAGTGTAGGTTGTGCCATCTATTACGACTTTTGTGACAATGCCGTGGGCGGTAGCAGAAGGAAGAAAAGCTAAGATTGGGGAGAGGACGAGGAGAACGTGAGGAAGCATGGGGGATAGATTTGTTGTTGTCGAATCGGGTGCCCACCCTCTTCCCCCTGGACCCTTTGGACCCTTTATTGAAGAAACGAGGACGAGCGTGATATCCTCGGCTCATGGTGTATTCGAACCTACCACGTGGTTGTCCTAAATTTAACCTGTGCTGGTTAAAGTAGACATCTTACCATCACGGGATGTCCCGCGCCGCCAACACGATTGACTCGACGATGATCTAGCTCCGTTATTTTTTGCCTCGTGTACTGTACGTGTATGTGGTGATATAGCCCCTGTGAGAATGACTTTGTTTCTAGAGAGCGAGTGAAGGATCAGAAGAACATGAACCCTTCCGTCACGCCACACTTTCATGCATGGTTCTCGTTCACCTGCTCACTTCATTCACTCATAAACTCATAGAATGTACTCATGTATCTCCTCTCAGGCACGTTCACGACAGCACGCTTACCCTCCGCACAGCCCACTCTCCCGGATCAAGGCTTCTATAAGGCGTCGCTTCTAACAATGATGAGTTATATATCGGAAAATTTCTCGCCTTCCCACTGTTCACTCGTCCAAAAGCCGTATCTGCTTGCCCCATTGGCTGCTGCGGGTGAAGGTGATCGTGACTTTCAAAGTCTTCCCCCATTCTCCTCGAGAAGTAAGAGGTCGCCCCTCGTAATTTTACCGACCACTAGATCTAGTGACGCGTATGCTGCACGTCCTCAGCCTGGTCCTGTGATATCCCAACTCTACGACACTTTCACAGCTAGCTGCACTCGTACTGCCGTCTTACGTGTTTGGCAACTTGCCCGCATACCATCCACACTCACTGCCCTGTGCCGAGAGGAGAGCAAATGGAACTCAAGACTAACGGGAAATCATGGAATGTATGCAGCTAGGGCGTGTCCGATGTTACGGTGTCTAGCTCATTCCTCACCAGTGGCGCGATGGACGCGAGGATGTCCTGCATGAATCGGACGACCGCGAGGCATGGACTGCTTGGCCGATTGCAAAAGGGATCCTGGCCTCGACATATGGCTGATCTACCCCTTCGACCTTCTCCTTGCGCCTGGGGTCTTCCGCGCCCAGCACTTTGGTTCTACATTTCTCCCGACATTTCTAGCCTTTTCCGATGGATGCGACCCTGAAAGGCGCGACTTGATGCGCGCAAAATTGCCCACACGTCCCTGGTGGTCTTGTTTCCCCCGCATTCCTACCTATCACCCGGGTGCCACTGACCGAAGCGCAAGCACAGCAAGATAGAGCAGTCCCAGATACAAATCCGTGAATACGGCGCCGACTTTGTCACTTCTCGTGCCCAAAGCCACGCTACCTCCTCATTCAGACCTTCATAAAAGTCTCACATGCGAGCGTATCCCAAGACGGAAGCCAGTGCGTTGTTGCCGCGTCTGTGTATCCACTGCTTACCACATCCCTCGTGTTACATATACTTTCCTTTGTATAGCGGGATTCCATCCTCCGCGCATCTTGGATTTCTAATGCGGGGCTCGCTGCCATGTGCCACTCGCCCAGCTCCGAAGCCAAGTCTGCGGATCCGTGCGCCGCGTGGCGACTCGGAGGTTCCCCGCTTTCCGCGTAGTATATACAGGCCGCGGAATAATCCCACCTTGAAACCTGAATCCTGATGGAATAATGAGTCATGCATCCGCTCACTCGCTCCAAGCGGCGCAACAACACTTAGCCGGCCATTGTCACGTGAGTGATGTGCGAACGTTCCTGAGGCAGCCTTCTCACAAGACCGTGCCTCTTGCCTTACCTCGCTGATCTCTCTTTCGTCTTCTCTTCCTCACTCGTCTGCGTTTCCCCCTAGATGAGGACTTTCCTCCAGCTCCAAGGGTCATTGCTAGCAGACCCAGCTCGGTAAGGTTGTGGCGTGGACACCTCAGATTGCTTATGCAGGCTCTCTTTGCGGTCGGGTGGAGTCGCTCATGCATTCTACGCATACGTACAAGCTCAAAAACAACTAGAACGCGCATACAAGCCCACGCAGGAGGGCGGCAATGCCGCTGTTACGATGTGTCAGTAGCAAGCGCGCGCACATAGGCAGTTAGTCCTCCCACGTCCCTCCACCCGTCTCACTTTTGTTCTTCCCAGGCAAGTCTCAATGAGGCGTTTCTTGTAGGCAAGAACAAGTTGAGCAGCCGGCGCTGCGGGGTAGCCCACATTCGAACCGTCCAATATGCTGTGCCGGCCCACCCCAGGCGGACACGATTATCACACCCTCCGTATATGCGTTGCGGCTCGTCGCAGACACCACTGCAATGCAGGAAGAACTGCCGACGGTCAATACCTTGTCGGGGCGTGGACCGATATTAAGTGTAGTACCTCGCCTGGCTGGCAGAGATCAGCCTTGCCACAGGGATTGTCAGGTTTCTTCCGCGGCTGTGCCCCTTGGGAAGCTATAGTGGTCCCATTATTCCCGGGGGTGTGAGGATTGTGTGAACCTTGATGGATGACAACCTCGTGAGTCGTGACGCGGTGCCTTCTTGCTCGGGTCTGGGCTGTCTCACGCCCTTCAAGAGGTCGTGGAGCTCCCAATTTGCCTCGCTTACTATCGTGGCTACTGGTAGATATGGACGCATCACATAGCACTGCACACTGTAATAAACGTCGAGTTAAGAAACAAGAATGTCCATTTGACAGTGCGAATACCAGGGAACAAAAACAGCCAACATAGACGGCGCAGCTCAGACACAGCACTCTGCGTTCTCATACACGAACACGAATCGATAGTAGGCTCGTATATCTTGCGCGAAAAAGGGGCCCAATCACTCACCAAAATATCAAGAGACCATCATCGATTATGCTCCGTAGTGTACGAAGTTTACCCAACGTTCTAGACTTACTCGCCTCTCCCCAGCCTCTGCACCGAATCCCGAAGGGCCTTCGCCGATCTCTTATATCTTCATCTTCGTCCAAGATTAATAGAAATGTTCAGCCAGATCTCGTCCATCCATATCACCGCGTAGACGTACTGTATAGGTACGATATTGATGCTGAAGAGCTACTTATGCGCGGACGTCACAACTCAACTTGGTTCCCTTCAGCTGCTGTATTCCATGGAACCGTTCTAAGGTAAAATCTGGGGTGTCTCCGTGGTGCGAACAGAGTTTAATATATTATATAAAGGGGGTCATGCCAGTGGCGGCTAATCAAAGCAATAGGTGTTTCAAGCAGCAAAAAGTGACAATATATGCAGAGGTAGACAACGAACGCTAGCAGAATGGAGAGTAGAGAGCACATATTAATAGCCCTTGACCCTACCCCTCTTACTCATAGTGGACAGTGACCGAGTGATCGGAAAGCTGGCGCGCAGCGACAAACGGCTCTACAACTTCCTGCACGGACGGCTGCATTCCCATCAGGTAAAGATTGCGTAGTGCAGGTAACACTTCTACGGCCCATTCCCCGGTGAGATCGTTCAGTGCTGGCATGACGAACGGCCCCAGATACTTGGAAATACGTAACGTCTCCACAACAGGAAAGAGGTGTAAAAGTTCCAGCCACTGCATGCTGTCCATGTCGTCTTGATCATCTGGCTTTGAGGGATAACTGTCGTTGATGTGGAGTCGTTCCACACCGGAGAAAATAGGCAAGAACGGGCGGTATATCTGGGCTATGGACGAAACTTGCCAATCTAACTCTTTGCATGAGACTCGCAACATGAGGTATTGGCGACCAGCAGATGGATTATATGGCCTTTGTGGTTGGGGAGCAAGGATGGCGGCGACTGTATGGTTGCCAAAAATCAGTGTTGCTTGATCGAATGGTTTGCGTCTCTCTACACGACCAATGAACCAAGGAAGTAGTCGAACGTCAATAATGAGCTGATTAAAGAATGTTATATCAGCCAATCTGAGATGGGGTGCGTCAATTCGAGCCACGAAGTCCTCCAAGTACTCGCTCACGCCTCGAAACTGAAACTCGGCGAGGGCGGGGAGGATAGCACGTGTCAGCGGAGGGGAACGTCGGCTTCTCTGATTGGGGTAGGAACTCGGGGATTGGAACTCGATGGTAAGGAATTGGAGGTTGATCAATGTGGACAAGCATGTCGCCATCGCTTCGGGTGAAATGTACCCGGTATTTGGTATCCGCTCAAGTCGAACTTCGGTAAGGCCCCTGGCAGACGAAAGAAGTTTGGGTAATGTTGGAAATGGGATGCCCTCCAAGCGGAAAAGTTGTAGATATGGGGCGGATCCACCCAAGAAAGCACCGGGAAGTACTGGTGCCATGTCATCGTTCGATTCAATGCCAAGTTGAATACATTTGAGCGTCAGAAATGGTTCCTGCATCGTTGTGACCAATTGAGCCAATAACCGACTTGTTAGGCCCAAGAGCCAAATCCAGGATACGCGGTCATGATGCTCGAGTACAGCAACGAGGTTATCCCCATCCTCAGGAGGGGGGCGTACTGGTGGTCTGAAGTCAGGCCAGTTGTCTACGATGATGGGCAAGGTTGGCCAGATAGCCATGGTCTCCCTCACAGGTGTTCTTGGTGTGCAGCGAAGTCGCAGTTCCAAACGGTGCGGTGATGCGAACATTATGTATCGCCATCTTCGGCACACGTGCAATAGCCATCTCCAATTCCAGGTAGATATCCGGGGATGCTGAGCTATGAATCGATAGAAATCGAATATTTCCAAGAGGACATTATCGGGAAGCGTTTCGATTGTCACATGTCGGGAAACCTGACCTTTGCTACCAAGTCAGCAATCATTTGTAAGCAGTCTCGGCGTGTTTAAACCACTGGCGTACCTCTATCCTCTTCTTTATCCAATCCCTTCCAGCGACGTACAACATGATTTATCACCTCCGATCCCAGAGAATGGCTATCCGTCGGCATTGCGGAAGGAATATAGAATGACTAGGTAGTGCTATTGCCTGGTTGGGTCGAGAGAGGGGAAGAGTATAGTGCAGGAAGCACAGGAGCCGCGCCTCTCGGGCCACTTTTTGAGAGCTCCGATGACATTTTTGTGACTTGTACATTATTGTAAACATAAAAATATGCTATTTTAGAGGGTTTTGGAATTAGGTGCCTGAACTGCCAATTTTTGGCTGTGATTTTTGTAATGGACTGACACATTGACACGTCTATAACAGTTCTGGGGCCCTCAGGCTCTCTGAAGTTTTGTCTTAACAATGCCCCAGCGGAATAAGAAATCCACCCAAGCCAAGCAACAACGGAACATACCGCTTGATGCACAGCAGACTGCTTTCACTGTCAAAAAATACAAATCTCATCATAAGATTGGGCTCCCCAGTGATATTATAGCCTTAATACCACCATAAACACCCTCCTACTGCCCTACATGAGCTTTACATACCATAAAATGCAGTCTTTCGCATTTAAGCACCCACTGCCAATTTTTGGGCAGATGTTTTTTTTAATTACTCAGAATTATATTATTCTGGTCAGCATAGATTGTTCTACATGTTAATAGACTGTGTTCCCCATATTTTAGACCCTCAAATGTGGAACTGTTGTGGGGCAGTAACAAAAATAATATTTGGGTTCTCGACTTGCCGGAAAAGGTGTTCTCACACTGTAGTGCCAGTGGGTCGTCGAGCGCGCCTAATCGGAGGTTAGTCAGCGCTCAGTCAGTCCATGACAGCTCTGACCGCGGGGACGAAAGACTTAACACTTGAAGGCTACCTTGGGGTGACGTCGTCGTCGTCAAGCTGCAGGATCACGGATGTTCTACACACCCCTCCAATGGCCTCATGACAAATGCGTGTATCCCCGACACCGCCACAGGAGGGATGGCAACCGGGCAGTCCACATTACTAGCACTGAATATCATCCTTTCTGCGGACATGGTGGGCCGCAGCCTGTGGAACCCACACCCGTGTGAACGCGGGGAAGAGGGCGGTGACCGGCTACGCCACGTAGCGCTGGGGAAACCAAGGTCAGCGTGTCCGCTGCCCTTGTAACCGCTCACGCAGCACCCTCTAGCACTGCCCTCAAAATCGCTAACTTCGGCGCGACCTTCGCACCTCGGTGCGCCACCAGACCATCGCCTCCTCACCCTCTGCCTTGCTCGCATGCCACAATGCCACCAGTTGCCTTGCTTGTTTCTCTATTCTTTCTAGGTACTGTACCTCGCTATGCCGCCTCGTACAGTGCCTATTTCTTTCTTTGCGCCTCGGTCTGTCACGTGCCTCGTATTCTATGTTCACACCCATTTACGGTGTTTCCCTTCAATCTCCTATCGCGCCCTGTCTACAAGTTGCTGCGGCGCCCCGTGATGATCTACTGAGAACATACCCACAATCCAAAACTTTGTGATACGTACTTCACCTTACTTTCCGGTTCTGAGCTCTCACCTGGACATCTCCTGTGTTCCCATGCCCTCCTCTGCGGGCGTCGTGCCCTTCTCTGCCTCTGTGTCTCACCTCTGATTCTTACTTCTTACAGCTCAACCCGTAGTCTTCGCGCCCGCTAGGTTCATACTATTACTTTCTACTCCGTACTCTACGTTTCTGGGCCACGCGAAACTGTGTTTCTAGAAGTATTTAAAGTCTCTGTCTTGTGGAATAGAAGGCAAGCGAACAGCAGTCTAGAGATCTCGCAAACCCCATTAATTCTAAGGCCTTGTGTGTGAAATCTCCGTAAACTCTTCTAAGACCCCGCAAGCGTAGAGTACGGACCTCCCTCGCTACTTGGTATCTCTGCCGTGCCATTCCTCCCTCTTCCTTCCCTCCCTGCTAGTCTAAGACTGGCTGGGAGAGGAAAAGGTGGGGATGAGGGACCGGATGTAGTACCACCAGTGATAGTGGTGACCGTAATCCCTTGGCTGTCGGTCGATGAATGAATGAGTACCGTGACCGTGCGTTCAGCCGGCGCTCATAAACCGGCCCGGAGCATGACAAAGAGCACACCCGGCTCATATGATACTACTATCCCCTACCATCATTCCGTGATCGACCTACATTTCAGCACTTTGGTTTTACTGGGCTCAAATTCATTTCTACGACATCATCTATGAGTTTTTAGACTATATGCACATGACTGAACTTGAATGAACAAAATCGATAGGGAGAATGTGGAGATCTCATTTTTTGGTGGTCTGGTGGGTTTGTCTTCAAAGTCACGCTGGTCATCGCATGCCGAAGGCTCTGCCGAAGCGGAGTTTGGACTTTCTCAGCGACCAGGTTCTTGCGGTGTGCGTCAGGGCCGATGGCTGGCAAACGGGCTTCCTCCACCGACCCAGATTACGAGAACCGCCGACAGCTAGCCATATCTGACATTGCCAATGGGACTCACAAGTCTGCAGCTGCGAAGGCTTACAATGTCAGTAAACCTCTGACATATTGAAACCCTCTAACCAAAGCTACTTCACACCAGGTTTCTCGTCAGACTCTCAGCGACCGGGTAAACAATTCCATTGTGCCGCAGCACAGAAATGGCAAATTTTTAGTGATGCTCAATAGAACACAGTCAACGAATGGCTCGTCTTGACCTCTGCAATGGCAGCTCCTCTGCACCTCCGCGATCTTCGTGCATGTACCCATGAGATATCTGGCAAGCATCCTGGATCAAATTGGCACCGTCGTTACCTCAGACGACACAAGAAAATGATCAAGGTTGCCAAACCATGCCGTCTTGATCCTAAACGTGCCCACTGCCCAGTACCTTCCCGAGAACCTCTCTTGATCCCATGTCCTCCCCGCGCACTTCATCACCCCTCAACTCGAACTCACACTCCCGGTCCCCCTCACCAACCCCGCCTTCGCATACCTCACTCTTCCCTACTACATCCCCGACAGCGGGGTGTGTGTGCCTACACTCTTTTGCCGCACGCAGTGCTATTGCCTGGTTGGGTTGCCAGGGTTGGGAGAGGGGAAGAGAAGAGTAGTGCCTAATCGGAGATTAGTCGGCGCTCAATCCGCGGGGACCGACTCGGAAGACTTAACATTTGAAGGCTACCTTAGGTGACGTCGTCGTCGTCAAACTGCAGGATCACGGATGTTCTACACACCCCTCTAACTGAATTTTGCCTCATGATAAATGCATGTATCCGCGACACCGCCACAGGAGAGATGGCAACCGTGGCAGCCCACATTACTTTCTGCGGACATGGTGGGCCTCAGCCTGTGGAACACACACCCACGTGAACTCGGGGAAGAGGGCGGCGACCTGCTACGCCGCGTAGCGCTGGGGAAACCAAGGTCAGCGTGTCCGCTGCCCTTGTAATCGCTCACGCAGCACCCTCTGGCACTGCCCTCAAAATCGCTAACTTCGGCGCGACCTTGGCACTTCGGTGCGCCACCAGACCATCGCCTCCTCACCCTTTGCCTTGCTCGCATGCCACAATGCCACCGCTTGCCTTGCTTGTTTCTCTATTCTTTCTAGGTACCTCGCTATGCTACCTCGTACAGCGCTTATTTCTTTCTTTGGGCCTCGGTCTGTCACGTGCCTCGTATCTACGTTTACGGTATGTTTCCCTTCAATCTCCTATCGCGCCCGGGGCCCGAGGGCTCGTATGATGCGGCTTCAAGTTGATCTCGGTGTTGATCTCCTGGTTATATCCCCACTTACAAAGATTGGAATAGGTTCCTTGCCGCCTACTGGCATGAACTCTATGAACGCGAGGGAGGAATGTTATTCTTACCCACAACTATGAGAGAAGAGGATCAGGAGTACGAGTGAACAGAAGAGAATACGAGACGACAGCTTTCATCAGTATGTACTGAAAACCTTTGCGTTGCTGCGAATGCATCCTCAATCTATCGTTCTCCACACAGAATGAGCCATGCGATATCTGTCTGCTACCCTTCTCGTTCTCACACTATTCCCACTACGTCATCACCCCTTCCTTTCCGCGCTCTTCCTTCCGTTGAGCATTTACTTGGGTGTTGCGGTTCACAAGGAGAAGAGGTTGCGTCGACAGCCTGAGGGGCAATACTCCCTATACAGATACACATTTTATGTTCGATATAAATCATCTCCATTGCGTGCAGAAGGCATTTCAGGATGGCTCGCATATAAAGAACCTGTCATACATCACAGTTAACAATACGAAATTTCGGTGGTTACAAAACAGAGTCATGGGGCGACATTTGATTTTCCAAGTATTCCATCACCAAATAACGAACTTGCTCGCTGATGCCATCTGCAGTCATGATTTGTTCACCCTGCACTGATATGCTATTGTGAATTTGTTGACGAGATCGCGATCGCTCGTAGGCCTTAAAGGCCTCTTGTAGCTCTGTCCAGGTTGCCCGAGGTTTGTTAGGTTGGAGCATGATGTAAAATAGTTCTCTCATAACACCGATGAGATCCACGGTGTAAGCGAGTAGGAGACGTTGAATCTCGGGTCTAGCGATCGTTGATAAGTAGGTATCAGATCATACCGATGGGCAAGGTCGCATACACATTTTCCAGAATAGCGGTCGAAAGCCATTGCACAAAGATGTATGACAAACCTAGGATGGCGACGGGTGGCGCAATAGGAGCGGAGGCAGCAGTGACAAGGGTCACAAATTGAGAAATTGTGTCGATGGTCGGACAACTGAGAGAAGTGTCAAAACTCGTCGGGTGATACCTATCCGCACATACGTCAAGACATTGGGGGGGGTATGAACATCTTGGACGAGATGTAGCATCAGTTGGCCGAATTCTTCGCTGTTGAGAACCTAACAATGAGGACATAAATCGAGCGAGCGTAACATAAAACGAAGGTAATTTACCTCGCCCTTAAAGTTCCAACAACTGATGATGTCTTTGTGAGTTTGCACGAGGCAGGTGCGAAGCAAGGTCTGTCCGAATCCAGGCACGCTACCTGTAAGGAGGCGACTGTAATCTAAGATACCGTTAAATGGCCGCGATGAGACAAACGCCTCAGACACATACAATCCATGCCCTTGCTTTCCAGAGGGAAATTGACGTGAGTAAATGTCATGACTTCAAAAAGGTTGGATGAACCTACGTGACACAAGCATTGATTTTGACCGGGAGACTTGCCCGTTGTGCTATCGTCCACATTATCCAGGCCTCTTCATTGAGTCGTTCTTTGACAATAACCCGGGTGTCTTCCACGAGAGCTGAAACGTCCTCCTGATAGCCCGGACGAGCTAGGAAGCGGTCAAGACCAGAATAAATAGTACAATGGCACGAATATACCTGAAACTTTGACATAACGCGGCATCGGGATGTTGAGGCGTTTCATCGTAAGGCGGAGAGACTCCTCACACTTTTTGAACGCTTTCCCGGCCTCCTCCTCGCTCCGATGTTTAAGAGTAGCTGTGTCTATACCTTCGTCATCCTCTCGTAACTCGGCCTCCTTCGTCCTTACGAGTTTGTCGTACTGAGTGAACACAACCACAACGGGAACTGATTGATAATCATTAGTCGATCACAAAAGTCAATGAAATGGGAGGTCGATAACGTACTTTGAGTTCCAGATTCGTGAAGAAGTTCGAGTAACTTCTCATCCCCTGCCTCGAACACACGACCCCCGGCTGTCGGTGTCTCTGTACAAAGCCTGATAACGGTGAATGAAGGCTGGCAGGATCCAGGAGAAATATATGCACCACAGAGCATGGAGTCGTTCCTTGAGCTCGAGCTCTTCATTTGATCGTTCCACGATAAATTCACGTACAGTCTCAAAAGCGGCGACATCTCCTGTTTCGAAGCCTTTAGAGTCGTGTAGAACGAAATATGGGTTGTCTTGTGAGGTGAATTCTTGCTGGATATCCGCTTCTCCAGGTTTGAAGTGCGAAACACGCTACACCAACCAGGAACCGGTGGAGGTTAAGCCGCCATTCGTCCGGTATAGTAGCCTCTTACAGCATCGTTCATACGGAATACTGAGTTAATCAGCGATGACTTGCCAACACCGGACTGTGGTGGTTGATTGGTCCTTGATTGTGCTAGACGAAACAATAAAAACTGACCCGACCAACCGACAGAATACGAAATCTAAATCCCATTGGTGAGTAAAAATGACCTGAGTTGTGGAAGCTGTACTGACCGCTGAACCGTTTGGATGATCTCCTCGATTGTGGACACTGATTCCATGACAGATGAAGTAGAGAGTACTGACCAGTGCGCTCAAGTCACGACCTCCCCTGCGACTATCTTAAGATCATGTCTTTTGTTGACGTCATGTGAGATTGACAGCTCGGCCGCAGGATTACAATTGGCCGATAGCGATTGGCTACTTACTTAGGTTGCGTGAAGGATGTGAAGTACTTGTGAAGTCGCGTTATCAGTGACGGAGTGGACACTATGAAACGCGCCGCAAGGTAACGATTGGTCGATAGGGAGTGGTCACAAGCCCGACGTGTGAAGGTTTGCACGACCCGGTACCCATGGCTGTCAACTGTTAATGTTCAGTCGTCGCCATTGGCGGATAACAGAATTCTATCGGAGTTAAAAGAGACATATTAAAAGACAGCGGTCCCAAAAAAGGGAAATATGAAAAACAGAAAAAAGACAAAGCTTGATCAGGCTGACAAATAGTGACGAATCAGGCTACTTTAAGTACTGCATATACAGTACAACCAACAACGCTGGTCACGCCGCACTTCCGTCTTGCTTCACTCTATTACTAATGGCTATGGATCATCCCCCTCATCTACTCCCAAACATCAAGTTTCGAGTCCTGATTATCGGAAGGACAAGAGCTGGCAAGACTACTATCTTGCAGAGAGTCTGTAACGCTGAGGAAAGTCTGGTACGTATTCTAAGCTTTTCGTAACTCGGTCATAGCGCCTCACTAGATTCAACTCGAGCCAACCATGGAGGTCGGTGTTATAGCACCATTTCTCAGTTATTATTGACCCTTCACCCAGCGTAGCGACCACAACATTGAGGACGAGTTTGTTTTCCCCAATCATGACGGTTATATTTTTCATGATTCCCGCGGATTCGAGGCGGGAGACAACGAGAAATTGAAGATTGTGCAGGAATTCGTTCGACAAAAGTCCAGAGAAAGTCGATTGGCAAATAGATTACATGCAATATGGTTTGGACTCTCGGGTATTCACGATTTCGACTACTGATGGTCATATATTAGGTACTGCATCCCGATGGACAACCAACGACCAGGGCCTGATTCAAAGTATTTCAACGTTATCTGCCCTGATCGGAATGGTGCGTCGGTATGAACCTTCTTGACAGTGTTTAATACATTCCTTTCAAGTCCCTGTGATTGCATTGTTCACCAAGTATGACCAATACCGGCGGAATATCAAATTCCATTTGGAGGACCACCCAAACGAAACAACCGACGCAGATAAACTATTTCAAGACAACTACCTGGGGCCCCTTGGTGAGGGAGCGAAGTACGTGATACTGGAGAGTGCGTTCAGAGTCAAATGTCTTGGTTATGTGTTAATGTCCTGGTAGAAATGCACAAGTCAAAGACGCGTTGTGACACTCTTATTGAGACGACGGCTAAAGCACTGACGGGCGATGTGGTCCCCTTGATGCTTTTGGATGTGCAGAACAGAAATTTGGAATTAAGCATTAAACTAGCTGTGAAAGGGTGCGCGTGCTAGCGGAACACATGAAGAGCACTATGTGATCTAACCTTAATGCAGTGTCTATGACGATTTGGGGTCTGATGCAGGAGATATGAAGGATATAGTGAAGAAATGTCTTATTCCGTTCCCGTATTTGTGGGTGAGTGTTAATGTAATGTCAGTTGTGGTTCATGCCTACTGACCGCTTTAACTGCGCATCCTCCTGCGCTCGCTCGCTCGGTATCACCCCTGCTGACACCCCGCGTTCTCTGCCCTCCAGTTGGTGAGTGCCTGCACTCGCTCGCTCGATATCACCCTTGCTGACACCCCGCGTCCTCCGCCCTCCAGTTGGTGAGTGCCTGCGCTCGCTCACTCGGTTCACCCCTGCTGACACCCCGCGTCCTCC
>QLOZ01001400.1:0-11087 GCA_003314065.1 Lactarius sp. MG50
CTGCAATCACCTTGTGACTGCGTGACAAAGCATCTACCTTTTTCCTTTCATCTCTATCACCACTCCGGCTTAGTCAGCCACATCGAAGCTTGACGCATGTGCTATAACACGTGTAACGTCACAGAAAGGCTCCTTTGCGAAGGACCTACCGGAACCAAGTACTCGGGCATCTCAGCCTTGGGCACCTCGGCCTCACTTCGTTCCAACAAGATACCACGTGATCATCCTTCCCAGGATCACGTGCAATACCAGACGACTTAGGTCACGCATAGTGCCTACTCGATCACGTGACAAGAACGCGAGCTCGCTTTGAGCCACGGTCCCTCGTAACCGTGTCAAACCAGCTGATCTTTGCTTGGATATATTACCCATATACTACCCAATCATAGATCATAAGAAAAATAAAGAAGTTTCCTTGTGGTTGCTTTGTGATCTTGCTGATATTATAGGGCATCAGCTAGAACACAGCTTACTGCCAGGCTTTTTCCTGGTGCACCAGCAAGAAAGCACCACAAGCACTACAAGTTCACCAGCACAAGCTGCACAAGATGACAAGTTGAACAATTAAGGATCAGTATGTGACACTGTCAAGGTGTGACACAGCTTGTCACCTGACTTACATGGTATATAAATTGGATTAAAAATAAAATAAAATAAATTCACACTAAGCCCACAGTTATCATGCAGGCTTTGAAAAACATAATAAAATTTACTATTAACTACATAATTACATGTCTATCTACATTGTAGTAATGTGCATAAGGCACGTGGTGTGTGGGTGTGCGGGCGATGTGCAAGCGACGCGCAGGCACGTGGCTATGTGTGGGCAGCACGCAGGCATGAGGGCAGCATGCGGACAACAGGATGGTGTGCAGGCACGAGGGTGGTGTGTGGGTGGTGTGCGGGCACATGGGACAGTGCACGGGCATGACAGTGGTGCATGGGCGGTGTGCGGGCACACAACATGCGTAGGCACGAGGGGGGGCGCGCGCGCGGTGTGCAGGCACACGGGACAGTGTGTGGGCACAAGGGTGGCACGCGGGCGGTGCATGGGCACACAACATGTGCAAGCACGAGGGCGGTGTGCGGGCGGTGTGCAGGCACACGGGACAGTGCATGGGCACGAGGGTGGTGCGTGGGTGGTGTGTGGGCACACAACATGTGCAAGCATGAGGGGGGCGCGTGGGTGGTGTGTGGGCACACAGGACAGTGCGCAGGCGGTGCACAGGCACACAACATGCGCAAGCACAAGGGGGGCACGCGGGTGATGTGCGAGCACATGGGCGATGTGCAGATGTGCTGGCAATGGGAATGTGTGTGGGTGAGGTGGGAGCGGGCAGGAACCCCCTCTGGCCCACGTTAGACAAGGGGGGAGAGCGTCGTCGTTGATAACAGGATACAACGAGGGGCCTGTCATCATCAGAGACTTGTTAGCAGGGAACAAATATACAAAAAAAAAACACTTATCTTGTGGAAGGGGCTCTCCTAGCTGCTCGAGCCCAACCTTGCTTGTTCAAATCAATCTCACGTTTGCAGCGAGGGTGCGGGGTGTCAGCAGGGGTGAAACCAAGCAAGCGAGTGCAGGCACTCTCACCCTGGAGGATGGAGGACGTGGAAGTGTCAGCAGGAGTGAAACCAAGTGAGCGAGTGCAGGCACTCACATTCTGAAGGGTGAAGGATGCGGGGTGTCAGCAGGGGTGAAACCGAGTGAGTGAGCACAGGCACTCACAGACTGGAGGGTGGAGGATGCGGGGTGTCAGCAGGAGTGAAATGGAGCACCTCCATTTCGCGTTTGGAGGAAAGGAAGGGGGTTGGAAAAGCAAGTTGAAATCTCGCATGTTGAATAATAACTTAGTGAAAAAAAAAAACCAGGTGAGTGATCACATGACCATGTTGATTTCCATGACTGGGGTAACTTTTTTCCCAATCACCTCTCCCTTGCTCCAAATGCAGAGAGGGAGTTTCCATCAACCCGCACCCTTGCTGCAAATGTGAGACTGATTTGAACAGGCAAGCAAGGGTTGGGCTCGAGCGGCTAGAAGAGCCCCTTGAGCCCACAAGATAAGTGTTTTTTGTTGTATATTTGTTCCCTGCTAACAAGTCTGATGATGACAGGTGTTAAGGCTTGAGGGGCCTTCTGGCATGACTTGTGCGACTAAGCCTAAAAGTAGGGCGTGACACGGGTGACCCCCGGGTGGGATTTCCCGACACCGCACCCGCACCCGTCAACACCGCACCCGAACGGTTACGGGTGCGGTTAAACCGTAAAAGTTCACGGTTTTTTTTTTAACCGTGGTTTGGCTGCGGTTTTTCACGGTGTTCTGAAACCGCGGTGTGGTTGGTTAAAGGAATTATATTTTTAGAAAACAGCCATAAGGGCACGCAAGGGGAACTACAATATATATAAAAATAGTAGCTATGATCCCTCCCCAACCGTGCGATCTGCGGGCGCGCAGGCGGGTGTGCGTACGTCGTGCGGGCGTGCGGGCAGCGTGCGGGCGTCGTGCGGGCGTCGTGCGAGCGTGCGGGAGTCGTGCGGGCGTCGTGCAAGCGTGCAAGCGTCGTGCGGGCGTGCGGGCGTCGTGCGGGCATCGTGCGAGTGTGCAAGCGTCGTGCGGGCGTCGTGCGAGTGTGCGGGCGTCGTGCGGGCGTGCGGGCGTCGTGCGGGCGTCGTGCGGGCGTGCGGGAGTCGTGTGGGCGTTGTGCGAGCGTCCAAGCGTCGTGCGGGCGTGCGGGCGTCGTGCGGGCGTCGTGCAGGCGTGCGGGAGTCGTGCGGGCGTCGTGCGGCGTCATGCGGGCGTGCGGGCGGCGTGCGGGCGTGCGGGCGTCGTGCGAGCGTGCGAGCGTCATGCGGACATGCGATCTGCCAGAGGGGGCGATCAGCGGGCGGGTGGGTGACCGCGATTGAAGGCCGCCACGTGGCGGTAGGCAGCGCTACCCCTCCGGCTCGCAGTTGATGCGAGGGAGGGGGGTAGGGGCAAAATATACTTGATTACAAAACTACTACAGTAACAACTATGTATTCTACTTATTACACTGCGTGCGCGGTCTCGGCGATGTGCGTAAGTGCGGCGATGTGAGGGCGCACGGGTGGTGTGGGGCACGCGGGCGGGGCGCGCAGGCGATATGGGAGCGCGGATACGAGGAAGGGGCTGTCATTATCGAAGGCTTGTCAGTAGGAACAAAGAAAAAACAAGAAAAAAAAACATATCTTTTTCTTGCACTTAGAGCGAGGGAGGGGGGTGATGGTTCGAAATCTTCTTTTTGAGGGGACGGTGTTGACGGCATTGCAGACAGAAACCCCCCTCCATCTCGCGTTTGGAGCGAGGGAGGAGGGTAGCGGTTGGAAACCGCCGCGCATCGTGTTTTGCGGTGGTGGTGGTGGCGGCATGAGAGGAGTTGCCGCGTGGAATCGACACGCGGAACTCCAAGCTAGTAAAAAAAAACAAAAAACAAAAAAGGGAAAATAAAATAAAAACACAAAATCATGGCCAAACCGTACACCGTGGCCAAACCGTAAACCGTGGCCAAACCGTAAACCGCGGTTAAGGGTGCGGTTTGGCCTCGGGTGTGAAATCTCAACACCGCACCCGCACCCGTGACACACCGTGACCGAAAACCGCGGTGTCACCCGAACCCGTGTCACGCCCTACCTAAAAGACTAGACAGGGAGTATCACGTGCGACAATGAGGAGCACAGGATCTGAGCGAGGTACTTGCAGTGACCTCGACAACATGGGAGGAAGCTAAGTTCTTTGGAGTATTGCGGAGTCACAGGGTGTGTGACCTAAGGCTGTTACGCCTGAGTCCTGGGCGTATCGTGTTGGTCTATCGCTGAGTCAGGTCTCGACTCAGATGCTGTGAGTCTTGGACTTGAGACTAAATGCAGCGGCGGTCCCCTTAGGTGTGCAACCCAATGACAAGGGTTCACAAAGGGGTGGTCAAAGTCAGGCAATCGGCCTGAGGATCTGGGGGTTCACAAGATGAGAGGGAAAGCCGGTTAGCCGCCAAGGGCCAGAGCAGAACTCAGTATTGGTACAAAGAGAACAAGCCTAGGGGATACAAGCTACTCTAGGCAGTCTTATATAGATAGGGGGTCACGAGAATGGGATACCGAGTCTAGTCACGTGAGTCTGTAATGTAAGCAAGTCGAGGGTTCAAGACAGTCGCAAGGCAAAAAGTGGGAATGTGGAAGGGGGGAAAACAGGTAGGTAAGCATAGTGGGTGAAATTGTAACACTGCCCCTTTGTCAGGTCTGAAGATGTCCCGGCTTCACCAGGCATCCGTCATGAGTATGTCATCATCGAGTGTGGATGATTGAGTGTCCAACATGGGAAGGGTATGCAGGGTCCAATGGAACTGGGCCTCGAATGTAAGGCAAGCAGCGACATTCTGCGCAGCGAGTTCATGCACGCTTTGTAGCAGAATGGAGACTTGGTGATTCAAATCGAGTGTGCCACAGGGATAGTGACGGCGGCCAGCTCGGCGCTGGCTGGAGGGGTATCGTCGTTGAGGTGCAGTCAGTTCAAGTGGAGAAGGGGAACGTGTCATTGATGAGGGTAAAGGATCCGAAGAGGACATGGGTATATGCGACTGGGGTCAGGTGTCAGTCATTCTTTTGTATCGTACAAGAGTGGAGAATGAAATCAGTCCAGTTTAGGAACGTAAAGTAGGGTGTTTGTCAATCGTATAGTACGTTCAGTGAGAGTCAAAGGGGTTTGAGCCTCTCAAGAGTACCGGGTCGTTGGTGATATCACTGTACAGGGACGTGGCCCACGTCTCAAAATCCCAGAGGTACTGCAGGATATGGTGCTCCTGGTTCCATTCAGGGTGACACGTTTTGGGGCACATGGCATGGTGGATAATGGTGAGGGTGGTGAGGTCAAGAATGCGTTGTCCCCTTGCTTTGGCATGATTGTATGCTTCCCATTGACTGCGTGTCCAGTGGACGTCTGTCCTCTGAAGGGGTCGCCCAAGGAAGGGATCGATGATGGGGACTTCAAGTGGTTGTTGTATTGGTGTCGGGGGTCGTCATTGCGCTTTGCGCTGTGTGTAGCATTCTCGTCGTTTCCGGAGAATTTCCTGGTGCGTTGCCCGTGCCGCGTCGATCAGTGATGGGGTGAGGGATGGGCTTTGTTCAGGGATAGTTGGTAGAAGGGGCAGCAGTTTATTAGTGAACAGTGGTACCAGTGTCTCGTCAGTACGTCTTCCATAGAGATGGCGTTGGGCTGGTGTTGATTCAGGGGTGTAGGAGACAAAGTGGGTTGATGCAGGCATTGCTTCCTGAACGTCAGGACATGTAAACGTGCCTCCTAATGGTGTTGAGTACTTGCTGTATGAAAGCATTTGAGTCTCGCTTCCACTGATGCCAATCATCAGCCAGTCTTCTGTGTTCGACGTTCGGCTGGTAGATGGATTGCGATTGGGTGCAGAGTCGTGGGCATGAGAGGCCATGGATCTGGCTTCTTAGGAATAGGGTGAGGAAGCATTGGTTGAGTTCGGTTCGCTCTTCGATAAGGTCGTCAAGGGGGATGTGAAGGTGGCGCTCATTCAGTACGGGTAGTGATGGGGACAATAGTCAGATTTGCAGAAGTATGGGTGGAGGTTCGAGTGTCGGTGTTGTCAGGTTTTGTGTTGTGGTTGGTTGGGGATAAATGGGATAGCATGGGGAGATGCGAGGATGTGGAAGGTACGTAAGGTGGGCGGTCTTGGGTATTCTTCTTTCAAAGGTTGTCTTGTGATTTGTTTCTTATCGGTAGGTGAGTAGAAATAGTGGAAATAGGAGTAGGGGATAGGGAGAGGGTCGTAATTCATGCGGCACTCCAGGAAATCGTCGGTTGGTGTCGGTGTGTGAGGGATTGTTGGAATTGTGAAGGGAATAGTTTGAGGAATGCGTATCTTGCTGGTAGTTGTATCTGTCTGCTGGTTCTTGTAGTTGTCGAAGTTGGCCTCATGTTGGGTTGAGGGGCTAATGATCTTGCGGGTTCTGTTGTTATCAATGGCGTTGTGGGAATGGGCATGGAGGAATTACCCCCCTCTCAAGGCAGGTGCTGTCCCGGCGCCTGTGGCACAGCTCGTGGTGCGTCCGGGTTATGTAGATAGAAGGCGTCAACCAGGTCAGGTGCATGAAGATCGTGGGCCGAGACCCAAGAATCTTCAGATGCGGGGAATCCCTTCCAATGAACAAGGAAGCGGAGTTCTCATCGCCTGCCATAAAGGTTGGCCTTGCGGATTGACTCCACCTCCCATTCAGGTTCACCCTCGATCACCTCTGGATCCAGCCGGGCGTAATTGTGGCCATGGGTGTCTGTTTTGACATATTGTGTGAGGAGATCCACATGGAAGGTGGGGTGGATCCACATGGTTGTGGGTAAATGGAGGCGGTATGTGACTGGGGAAAGTTTTTGTATGATGGGGAAGGGGCCATAGCGCCGTGGTGCGAGTTTCATTGTGGGGTAGTGGAGCTTGAGGTTGCGTCCCTTGAGCCACACCCGGTCCCCTTCGTCAAATTCAACCAGTATCATGTGGTTGGTCGTGGTCTGGAATGCTTTCACTGCTGCTTTGCGCACCTCCCAGATCTTCTGAAGACGCTCGGTGACTTCTGGCACCCAAGCTTCCTCAGTGGACATCGGGATGAACGGTTTCGTGCTGAAGAGTAGCTGGTGGGGTGTTTGTCCAGAGCAATCGTGTGGCCACGAATTGTGGACATATTCTGCGAGTGGGAGGTAAGAGGCCCACGTGGTCTGGTCGTTCGAGGTCCAAAGGTGGAGATACTGCTTCAGCCATTGGTTAGTGCACTCACTAGCACCATCAGTTCAGGGGTGGAACGCGGTGGATACGTTCTGCTGAATGTGAAGGAGCCAGCAAAGCTCCATGGTGAATTGGGATACAAATCGGGGGTCACAATCACTGATGATCTTCCTGGGTATCCCAAACCAGGGGATCAAGTGACGAAGGTAGAGGGCAGCTACGCCCTCTCCGGTGATGTTTGTGGTGCATGGGAGGAATTTCGCTGCCTTCAAGCAACCTTGATCGACCACCATGAGGACGGCATTAAAGCCATGCGACTCCGGCAGGTCAGTGATCAAATCCATGGCGATCGTTTGGAACGGGCCTTGTGTTGGGTCAGTAGGAATGTGTTGGAGAGGGGCCCGTCGGCGGTGAGTTTGTGGTTTGTTTTCTTGGCACGACGCGCAGCTGCGTACGTATTCTGTGGCGAACGCTTTCATGCCCTCCCCCTCGTACTGTTGGTCGAGTAGGTGCTGGGTATTGGCGATGCCGGGGTGACCAGCAAGTGGGTGATCGTGATGAAGGCATAGTACTTCATGTCTTGCTTCCAACTCGTCAGGGAACATGAGTTTGGCGAAGCAGGCATCAGGGAGGAGTGTGACTCCTTTATTATCATCATCCCCTTGGTCTACACTGAAAGGACACAACAAGAAGTCAGTGGGGATGTGTTTCTTTCCAGGCATGTGCACCAATTTGAAGTTGTAATCTGTGAGTTCTTGGTGCCATCGTGCCTGTCGTCGGTTCAGGTTCTGTGGTTTCCTGAAGTACTGCAGGTTGTGGTGGTCAGTGTGAACGAGGGTTTAATGATGAGATCTGGCGAGGTATGGTCGCCAGTATTTGAGGGCACAGACTACCGCGTATAACTCTTTGTCATATATGTCCCAGTTCCTCTGCATTTCATCGAGGGTTGCCAACAGGAACGCGACTGGACGGAGTTTATTCCTGTCATTGCGTTGCTGCAGCACCGCTCCAATGGCATACGCCAAGGCGTCGGTGTCAACGATGAATGCTTTTTCGAATTGGGGCTGGCGTAGAACTGGTGCTGTGATGACTGCTTCAATGAGGCTATCGAAAGCCTCCTGGTGGGTGTTGTTCCAGTAGAACTTTCCTCCTTTCGCGCACCAGGCTACGAGGGCATTAAGTGGTGCTGCGAGGGTGCTGAAACCGCGGATGTACATGCAGTAGAAGTTTAGGAAGCTGAGGAGAGCTCTCACTTCCTTCAGGGTCGTTGGTCGCTTCCAGGCCTTGATGCCCGCGACCTTCACTGGATCCATGGCGATGGATCCCTCGCTGATGATGACTCCTAGGTATTCGACGGAGTCTGATTCAAACTGGCACTTTTGGGGTTTTAGGAAGAGATCGTTGTGTCCTAAGGTCATTAGGACATTGTTTACTATGCGGCGATGGAGAGGGACGTTGCGTGGGGTGTGGATCAGGATGTCGTCCATGTAGACAGTGACATAGCCTTCATTGATTAACTCGCGGAATAAACAGTTCATCATGGACTGGAAGGTAGTGGGTGTGTTGGTGAGTCCGAAGAACATAACCATGGGCTCAAAAAGCCCTCAGTTGGTCTTGAACGCTGCCTTCCATTGGTCACCGTCCTTGATGCAAATATTGTTATAGCCCCAGTGGATGTCGAGTTTCGTGAACAGGGCCGATGGTTGCCCATTCACACGTGTGAGTTGATCCATAAGTTTGCGGATAAGTGGGAGTGGTGTCGTATCATGTGTAGTCCAGGTGTTGAGTTTGCGATAATCCTGGACAGGTCTGAGATTGCCATTCTTCTTCTTGATGAAGAAGAAGGGGAATGCGTATGGGGATTTAGATGTGCAAATATAACCTTTCGCCAGGTTCTCGTTGATGAATTTCTGTAGGGCGATATCTTCAGACGGCGTAAGAGGATAGACCTTGCAGTCTAGTGTTTGTGGGGCGTCAGGCTTTAGTTCAATTGCGTGATCCCAGGGCCGAGGACCTGGGAACCTTTGCGACGCTTCTTTGCTGAAAACTCGAGCGTGTGCGTGATACTGTGGGGGGGCTATCTCGTCCCATCGGCGTTCCGTTTTATCTGCTGCTTGTTCTGCCAACTGTTGCACCACCGTGGTTTTGGCGATGTGAACGAAGAGCTGGTCCCCTTCGTCCCAGAAGGGTTCGTTGTGGATTTCGGTGGTGGACATGCCGGCAACTCTAGTGGATGATCCGAGTGTTTCAGACGCCGCACCGATCGTGCGTAGGACTACACTGGTGGGTAAGGTAGCGTTTTTCCAGTCAGGGAGCGGGTTGGCTGCGGTGAACCAGGGGTAGCCTAGGACGACATGATCTTCATCCATGTTCGCTATGTAGAATCGCAGGATGTGTGGTACTTGGCCAGTCATTACTTCCAAGTCCATGTAGTGGGTGATGTTGCCCCCTGAATTAAAGGAGCCATTGGCGTTCTTCAGTCGCTTTGGGGTTTGTAGGAGTCTCTTCCCGAGTTTGTGCTTGTCAACGAACTGTTGACTAACAAAACACTCAGTGGCTCCGCAGTCGAGGAAGGCGAGAAGGTCTGCTTTTGTCTGCGTGGTGTGGAATGACACTGCTATGCACATAGAGTTCAGACGGGGAAGGAATACATCCTGGTTGAACTTGGCTGCCGCACAGAGGGCGTGGTGATCTTCGTTGTTGAGTCCCCTGATGTATGCAAGGAGCTCTGCTCGCGTTGCCTCATCTTTCCTGGATTTACTCCAGGAATGAGAGGCTGCGAGGGGTGCCGGGGTCTCTGGGGTTTTCTCTGGGCAGTTTCATTGTATGTGCCCATGTTCGTTGCACAGGAAACACCTTCCTTGTGTGCGCTGTCGATCTTTGCTAGTCACGATATGATTGATTTGCATCAGTTCTGGTTCTGGTGTTGCTGTACATGTGAGTGTTGGGGTGTCGATTGGAGGTGACTGGGTATGCAGATGTCGTCCCTCCCATAGTGCTTGCTTGTGTGGTTTAAGAGCCGTGATAATGGCTTGGTGGCGTTGGCTGGACAGTTTCCATGCATCCCACATCTGCAGTTCGTCATAGTTCACGCAGGCCTCAAGAAGTCGCAGGGTTAGTCCCCTCTTGAACTTCTCGAGTACTGCTGGGTCGTCTTCTCGGTACAGCGCTTTGCAAGTGAGTTCTGCGAAGTGCACGATGTATTCATCGATGTTGTCACAAGTCATGGTGAGGTTATCTAGTTGCACCGCTGCGCGGTAAGGCTCATTGGTGTCAAACCAGTCCTGTGTGAACTGGTTCTCAAAGTCATCCCATTCGGGGTTGGGGTTGGTCATAAGCCATTCTTCTTGGGCTTGTTTCCATTCTGCGGTGGTTGGGCCCTGGACGTAGGTTAGGGCGTGTGTGATTCAGGTCGCTTCATTGATGATGATTGGGTGCTCTCCATTCAGGTATTGGTAGAGCTTCAGTTCATGGATGAATGCGTCAGTGGTGGTGTGGTCCCCTTCGAAGATGGGTGGTTCTCGGCCCTCCAATCACAGATCGTAATCTTGTGGTTGGAGCACCAATAGAATGTTCTGGGGTACATTCAGTGGGTTCAGTCCAGGGGGTCCATACCCTGGCAGGAATATTGCCACAGGGGCTTGCATGTCGATATCTTTGTGGCAGGGAGTATTCCTGTTGCCAATCTGGGTGTGTCGGTCATTATCGATGAGCGATTGACAAGCGCTCTCAGATCTGGGATCGGGTGTTTTGTATTTTTCGATCGATGGTAGTCACGTGATTTTCGGTCGGTCGGATCTCTCGCGATTAGGCGATCAGTGTGGGGTATATCGATGTCTCTAGGGTTTTCAAGTTTGCCCTATAGTGTCAGTCGTCTGAGGGTTCGGGAGGCTTGTTCTAATGTTACGCCTGAGTCCTGGGCGTATTGTGTCGGTCTATCGCTGAGTCAGGTCTTGACTCAGATGCTGCAAGTCTCAGACTTGAGACTAAATGCAGCGGCGGTCCCCTTAGGCGTGCAACCCAATGACAAGGGTTCACGAAGGGGTGGTCAAAGTCAGGCAATCGGCCTGAGGATCTGGGGGTTCACAAGATGAGAGGGAAAGCCGGTTAGCCACCAAGGGCCAGAGCAGAACTCAGTATTGGTACAAAGAGAACAAGCCTAGGGGATACAAGCTACTCTAGGCAGTCTTATATAGATAGGGGGTCGCGAGAATGGGATACCGAGTCTAGTCACGTGAGTCTGTAATGTAAGCAAGTCGAGGGTTCAAGACAGTTGCAAGGCGAAAAGTGGGAATGTGGAAGGGGGGAAAACAGGTAGGTAAGCATAGTGGGTGAAA
>QLOZ01001401.1:0-15381 GCA_003314065.1 Lactarius sp. MG50
CCTACTCTCTCAACAACATCGGTCAACGAGTCATTTGATAGACCCGAGAGTACCCTTGTCGGTCAAGACGCAGCTACAAGCCAAGGTCATTTACCCCTCATCGATCATACAGGAGACGCAAGAAGTGACCCACGTGCATCGAGTGACATGCAAACGTTGGATCCCCTGGAGAGACTAGAAGCCGGGGTGTTGACGCCGGTAGTATCGGACACTCCCCTAATGTTCCTCCCGTTCCAGGGAGGCGTCGAGGGACAGATCCCAGGAACTGTCTCCCCACTATCCCCGCAAGGTCCCATCCGCAGAAAGGGTTGGTTCCGGAAGTTGGCGGAAGATGTGCTCCACCAACTTGGGGTTGAGATAACTTCCGACGATCACGGCGTCCCATCCGAGTCTTGAGTTGACATCTTCATCTTTCCTGCTTACTTCCAATAATCCGAAAACAATTTCCCTGCTGGTCGCCCATTATTTTTGAATATCTCAGACTATGGCATGTATTTATCGGCTAGACCAGCAGGCAGTAGTCACTGCCAAATTGCCAGTAATTGTCTGGTGATTATCTCTACACAGATGTTGAGTAAATTATGTGAGGGGCGGCTCACCTTCAAGTTGTTGATGTGGGCCAGCGTCGTTGTCCTGATGGGCAGCGGCATCTGAGTGGGAGTGGCCAGGGAGGGAGAATGGAAGGTTGTCCTCAGCAGCCACACTGGCATCAAAATTGAGGCACTGAAGATGGCCTATCGCCATGGGGGGCGTGCTGGTGCTACAATTAGGCCCTGTTCGGCTGAATAATCTTTGTACCGCCAAAAAAAATAATCGATTCTTGGTGAAACAAGCTCAGCCACTCAATCACTGGTTAAATAATCCGGATTATAATCCGAAATTATTTCAACCGAACAGGGCCTTAGCTTCCGTTTCTCGCATCGCATCGCATCGGCTTCCGGCTTCTGTTATGCGGACCGTGTCACGTGCCACCCCCAAAAAGCCCGCCCAACAGGTGAAAGGACGCAGGGATGGGGAGAATGATGCCCTTAAAGTGGCGAGGGAGAAGTTGCTGAAAGGATATAGAACATTCCTGCAGTAAGAAAGCCCCTCTTTTCGGAGATTCCAAGAAAGCATGAGGCTGCATGACAGCGTATGTGCTTGGAAGCCACTTCACGGCGCTCTCAACCCTGTTGCAGCTCCAAGTCGCTGCATGCAAGTAAAACTAATACAGTCTACAACAATCCTTAGCCTCGACACTGGCAGAAAAATCGGAAAGAAAGTACAATGAGAAAATACTGTACAATGTCCATAAACAAGCCACGACTGGCGACCGCTACATTTGGTCGCCATGCAGCGGAGACTACAGTAATAGTATCGATATCACTTTCCGGGCCAGACCGAATACTGTACAGTACTTACAGTACACAGTAACCTATCGCCGCTGCAGCAGCCACACAGGAAAGTAGTACGTCACGTGATGCAGACTCGACCTTCAACGTGGTAACAGATATAGTCGTCTTGGACGGCCACCCCCGGCCCATGCGTCCCCGGCCTGGCGCGGGGCTATCTCCATCTTGTCCCAGCTTTGGAGTGGGAGGCGACTGCCACCATTACCATGGCCGCATCACAAGCGTCGCTCGGGATTATGTCCTTGACCTCACCTTTGGGTGACTCATAATGGGCCGCGTAGCCAGCCTGGCGCGGGGCCACGCCTACAGTACCTCACCCTAGCGTCGGAGCAGCCAATGTCTACCACCATTATTACGACCACCTCACGAGCGCAGCGTGGGCCATCTCCGCAACCTATCACTTCAGGACAGGTAGCGACGACGGCGCAGGTCATCAGCATGGGAAACTATTCCCATTTCATCGCAGCTACTGGCGATGGCGACGACCATAATGGCACGCATCACAAGTGAGGGGCCGGGCTCAGCTCGTTTCCGGGGGACTGGTGATAATGGCGACGACGACGGCATGCGTCACCCACGTGACGTGGGCCTGTACCCACTGCACCCTTCGGAACGGCCGATTACTACCATGGCTGTAGCCACGCATCACGGGCGTGGTGCCGGGTCATCCCCTCCCTGCGTCGGTTTTGTGGCGGCCGATAACAGCGATGCGGATGACACCACGCGTCGCTGGTGGCACGCACCCCCGCCTCACTTTGGTTCAGGCCAGTTGACAGCCTCCCTCACCACCACGGCATGCGTCACCGACGTGACATGTGGCCATCCCTCCTTCTCTCGTTCGCCTAGCTTCGGGGCGGCTGATGGCGGCACTGAACTCAGTACCCGTGAGGCGACGTGATGATCCAAACCTACAACCAATATAGTCTAGACTCCCGTCGGTAGTGCACGGAGGCCAACCTTTTTCCAAGCGCAGGCATTCTCTCTTCGATCGATACCATTATCAAAAATCTCGGTCATAGCTACGGAACACGATGAGAAGCGAGATTTACAACTCAATCATGATGCCAGCATGACTTCGGCCCAATCCGACCCGGCGGGATTAGCCGACCCTGTATCCCATGAAGGTGACCATCGAGTTCAGAGTCTCAGGGATACCTTCCCATTTCCTCGGCATTCTTCCCTCGTTGGTTCTGAGAAAGAACAGAGGCAGAAATCACAGACGGGGAGCGACGTACGCAATCAGGTCCGGCGCCTCTCCCGCTGCGCCATCCTCATTGACGTCGACATTGACATCGTCGTCACGGTCAATCTCGATGTTCCAGTCGGTCTCATTCGATGACACTGCTTTTGAGCTCTTCGGCGATTTGCCTGAAGGAGGTGGAGTTGTGCCAGTGGCCGATTCGAGGACTGTGCAATAGTAGCAGGCTCTTTCTGAGTGGCTTTGAGATCAAATAGTTGGGGCATTTTCAGCGCCGAGAATGCGCATTCGCTGCTGGAAATTCTGATCGTTCTTGGCGACGCCCTCCTGGGCCCTGTTCGCTTTTCTCCAAAACGGCGATCTACGCAATTAAGACCCCGCTAATATCAGCTAGGGATGTGTAATCACCTTTCTAGCCGTTCGGTTGATTCCTCGGCATGCATGATCCACTGAGCCTCCCAAGGCGACGTTTCGGCCAACGAGCTCTAGGCTCCATCTCTTGGCGACCGGTACGGGCATACTACATGAGCAACGTGGTACGGCGGTCAGATGCAGGAGCGCACTCGGTGAGCAACTCATCGTCGCGCTCCTGTCACATCTACAGCCTTCCTCATCCAGCCACGCCGCCCGCGTGTTACGTGGGTCCGATTTGATCTGCATTGTATGGACATGCTCATCGAGCTCTTCGAGCAGACCCTTCAGATTGGTGTTGAACTCACGGGAGCGCTTCGTGCGCGCCTCAGAGATTGCGTGAAGAATTGCTCTGCTCTCATGCAGGAGATTCGACGGACTTCGCGTATAACGCATCCGGGGCGGTCGCAGACGTACCATGTTCTCGCTCTTGAAGAAAAAGAGTCCGTGCATGGTCAAATCTGAAGGAAGGAGACGGGCTTACAGAGAGCTTTTATGTCCCCAGGTCACGCCTCTCTGTTTATGATACGAACAAAGAACGCTCATATAATTATGTCCTAAGCAGGGACGAAGTCCTGAGACAAGTGATTGGGTACGTTCCAGTGTCTGTATAGAATCGACATGGAAGGAACGAGACCACCCCAAATGGATGAATAGGTGCACGATGTGACATTTGTTAACAGTGGTGTGTCGTTTGGTACTGCCTGTGGCGGTGTGAGGTGGAAGGAATGCAGTACACATCGGACAGCGTGATTTGAATGAAAAGTGTGATCTTGACGGGATTCGAGTCTTCAAACTAAAAATAGAAGCACCTGTATAGAAAAGGTGCTCTAAGTGAGAACTGGAACACGGCCAGGTCTCTTGGCAGCCATCTGTGGAAAACTCTTTTCCATATTGAGGATCCAGGTCTCCCCCCGGGCCGGCCGAGCATCGCCACGAGTCTGCCTCGAGTCGAGTCGACGACTCGGAATGGCACTTATTTGAGTAATCTCGTCCTGTGCCTAGCCGCCAGGTTTTTTCCCTTTTGGATTCCTTCGTACACACCGTATCTCAAAGTGCGAATCGACTGATTGGTGGCTTCCTCTCATACCAAGAGCTACATCCGGCTAGTTCATCCGAGTCGCTCGGCGTTCAGACGTTTACGGCCGATACTGTGAGCGAGATCCTTACCAGACATCCCCAGCCTGCCATTTTCGCCCCACTTCACAAAGCGATGCCACGGTACTCACTCGACGCCACTCATCGAGTATCAGCACTGCACTGAAGAAACCACCCATGCTGCATATGCAAGGAAAGTACGATCAGCCTGCGATTCAGAAGTATAGCCATGGAAACCCTGTGCGTACTACGGGGCAGCCCGTCAACGAATCCAATTCCAGATTGTACTGGCAGAGGGTAGGGACCATCGTATTCACTATGTATCTCCATATGCATGTGAGTGTCAGAGTCCACGTTATCCTCCTCTGCCCCGGTCAATTGAAGTTTCTTTATAGCCGAGATCCCACCTATCATCAAACCACTGAATAACAGTTCGTTGGCGACTTACCGGTGTTCACCCATTCTGGTACGTGCACTTCGAGTACTGCATCCTAAAAGCCACCTCTCTAATTCGATGTATATCAGGCAGGAATACTTGCGGTCGCTGACGTCTACCTGCACTCATTCGTCTAAAGCGAATCGAATTACAAGCATATCGGGGATGCCTTGAAGCACGCGCCCCTGATAACTATCTATAGCGGGTTTTTTCTCCTGTCTCAGTGCTGTAGTCAGCTGACTTATCCTGACGGTCGAGTTCGGAGAACCCTCCCGTAAGGTGTCTCGATTCAGCAGGGGACACCCTAGGATCTGCCGCATATGGCGCGAAGCAATCGTGGATTTTGGTCATGTGGTGTTGTAAGAGGCCGTAATTCACAGCCCGAACTGTGTACTACCCACGCAGCTTACGGGTGCCATTTCTCTATTCACACAAATGCTTCTATACGTTTGGCTCGAAGAGTCAAATCCGGTCAAAATTTACCCTTTTATTCATTGCGCTGTACGCCCTGCTACCTTTGTTCCATTCCTACTGCGTGGACCCAGCCTCATGTCTAGGGACAAGCGCTGGCGCCGAACGGAGCCGTTGGATTCCACACAACCTGTTCCCTTTAGAGTCATACTAGTATATATATACGTCACCCACCTTCTCTTGGATTGTATTTATTTCGTTATGGACTGGCCCTTACGTAGCACATGCCGGTGTTGGTGCTTTTGATAGGGAAATCGGGTTCTTGTCTGGCTGTAATCGTGTTACTGTGTGCTGAGTCGAATAGCGATATTCCATAGCAATTCGAATGGAACACACTGTTCCGTCATGCTGTGCTTAGATCCCAGAGGAGACCTGAATCTTCAGAGTGCTTCAGCATACAATAGATTCGATATGTAGCAGGTGAGGGAGGGAGGAAGCTCGGGAAGAGGGGATAATCTGATCAAGCTTGAGCGGCGCACGCTTTCAACGTGAAATTACGGTATCATGTCTTATCAAATACACGCGGGAATCGGTCTTTGTTTTTTCATGTGCTGTTCCTCCCGGCATTCCAGTATGTCCGCTCATGTTATCCTGTGGTCTAGTTATGGTCTCCGCTTACTAGGTGCGCTTTACATGTAGCTATTCAGATATGTGCAAGTATGGTCAATTATGCCAGCTCAGCGCACAGAACATTTGTACCTAGACGTAATTGGACCTCCGAGTCGGGGACGGGGACAAGACCAGCTCCTCCGCCACATCCCCCCCACTGCATCTGCCATACCACGCTGCGTTTGTCGCTTCCATGTGACTATATCTTCGAATTTTTTGGTAATTGCGCTGCTCAAGCCGAGGGCTCGGTCCATGGACGCAGGGGCCCAACGTAGACGCCGCGATACTTAAGTTGATCCACATTCTTCTTTGGGGACTCACGAAGTGCCTTCCAACCCCTTCGTACGATCCAAAGCACAGAGTATATTTCCAATGTCGGCGCAGGACAGCCTGGGTCATAATTCCATCGGAATGCAGCTGAAGGCGAAGGGCACAGGTACGATACCCGTCTTTCAGCCTTGTTCTTGCCAGGGCCAACGTCACCCACCCGTCACTTATAAGCAGGTGATTGGCACTGGCAGTCCTATTTTTCTGATAGCGCAGGTCCTCTCTTCAATATGTATCGGACGATGGCAGAGGAAGAAGACAAAAAGACCTTTGAACGCTGGCAAAAAGATTTCGAGGGCATCATTCTCATCGTAAGTTCTTGTTTTCCTTCTATACACTTCACAGGTCACGTCAAGAATAATTATAGAGTTCCTTGTTCTCCACCGCCGCAGCGGCATTGGTCGCAGTGACGTGGCCGGACCTCAACGGAAACACACAGGAGAGGTCCACATTCTTTCTCGAGAATATCTATCAGCTTCTGGCAGACTCCACCAACGTCTCTCTCCCACTCACCCCAGTTGAACCACCCACCTCTCATCCGAGACACCTCATCTGGGTGAACTCACTGTGGCTCTTGAGCTTGGCTATCAGTCTTACTTGTGCCATGCTGGCGGCATTGTCACAGCAATGGTTACGTCGATACATTGCAATAACTCGGCCACTACGGTATAGTCCACACGAAGGAGCTCGGAGCCGTGCATTCTTTGCCTACGGTGTCGACAGGTGGCGCCTCCCCTGGTGGCTCGAAGCGGTACCCACCCTGCTACATCTTTCTTTCTTTGTCTTCTTTTCTGGCCTTCTCATTCTTTCGTTCAATGTCAATCACCCCGTCTTCATTGCCATAGTTTGGTGGGTCGGGCTTTCCTGGGTGGCATACATCTTCTTCACGGTCATACCACTTTTCTGGGCCGACATCCCATACTTTACGCCTCTTTCTTCAATTTTCGGGTTTTTATGGCACATGGAGAAGGAAGCTAGGAGAGCAGTTAGGATTCAGGCATCGGTGATCGATGGCTGGGTCTTAAAGTGGGTACTTGACACTATCACCGAGGATCGCAAACTCGGCCAATTCTTCGACACTATTCCTGGCTTCTGTCACTCAAAGATTGTCAACGATCCTCAGAGGTGCCTATATGATAGTATGCTCCCATCGGCTCTGCTGGGATTTGCGAAGCGTACTTTGACATCTAATGTAGTTCCCCAATTGGAAAGAATACAGCGCCTCGTCATCTGCGTGATGGCCGCCGACGCAGCACGTCTTTCCGGTCCAGCTTTGGTAATCCTTCAAGACATATTCACTTGGGACCGGCATGGGGTGCTACAATCCGACGCAATGGGGGATTCTTTGAGGAAGGGGGACAACGGAAGCAACACGGAGATTGGTTTATGCGCACAAAGCATTATTGTCGGTATCCTTGCAAACGTGCAAGAAAATAACGGCCGTTGGGTTTCGCTCGCTACGGACCAACTAGGTGAAGCCCTCCCAGACTACGTCAATCATGGCAGAGAGAGCGTTCTACTTGCGAACCTGGTTCACATCACTGGCCGGATCTTTGACTCCTCGGGGGACAATCGGGAAATGGCTCGCGCGGCGTCGTACATCCTCCCATCACTTTCCAATTTCGACATCCAACGTACTCTGCCTGGACTGCAGCGCGACTTCCTTGCCTTGTGGAATAGAATTTCGAATACGGAGAACGACGACGACATCGCGACGGAGATCTGCGAAAAACTTCGCCATCTTTACGACGATTTAGGTCAAGGCTCCGGTGCTTCCCCAACGGAACTGTCTATGCTCACCGCTGGGCCGGGTGGCCAGAGTGCACCAACCACCAGCGCTACACGAGATAGAGGTGGCCAAGGCCCAGGGTCTACCTCAAGGACTGCCTCAGCCTCTGTTTCAGATCGTGATCCACCGGGGAATATCGCCTAGTCTTCACGTGGTCGAACAAGCAGCAGTCGTGGCTTGATGGACATTGTAGGTTCTTAATGTGTTTCCATTCCGGCTTACTATCAAGGCTGAGCACCGTTGTAGATGATGTTGATCCTGCTCTCAGCAAGCTGTGACGAGGGTTGAGAGTTGGAAGTGGCTTTCAGCCACTGGCACCAGAGCTTTTGACAAGGTTTTCGAACAAGACCTTTTTTCTTGCTTAAAGGATCGTTCTGTGTTTGTTTATCCTATGCGTGAGAGTCATGTATTTAAAGAGTCCCGTTCTCGTATCCCTATGTTTTCCCATTCGTTTATTTTAACCGAAATGTCCTGACCATTGTATACGAGATACCTTGACCAGTGTAAGGTCAGCGTGTCCACTGCCAGTGCCCTCGTAAACTGCACGTTTCGTACCCTTTGCCCCTCACCGCTAACTGAACCTTGGTGATGTCGCAATGACCCTTGCACCTCGGTGCGCCGCCAAGGCTTTTAGATTACCTGGCTGTGCCGCCTCGCGTACTGCTTAGATCTTGCGCCTCGGCCAGCTACACGCCTCGTGTTTTCTTTGTGTTCTCTTTGTTCTTGTCCACTTTTGGTATGTTTCTTTCGTTTCTCTATCACACCCTGTGCACAGGTGGCAGTGGCGCCATGTGATGACCTTCTGAGGGCGTATGCTCTTCCCAATTTTTGGATTACCTGCATTGCCAGGTTTCTTGGTTCTGAGCCCTTGTCTCGACTCGACTTGTCGGTGGGCGGGCGTGCCGGGCGGCGCGCCCGCCGCCGCCACTCTGTGTTCTCTTTATGCTTCACTACCTTTCTGCGTCGACATCATGTCCCCCTTCGGTCTTTGTGTTTCCTAGTATCACACTTCTGGTTTGCATTCCTTACTTTCCAGTCTGTTCTCATCGTGTCGGCCCTCCGCTAGGTTCGTAGTCTTACTTCCTACACTGTACTCTACGACCATTGCCACGCGCTCCTGTGTCTCCTCTAATGTATTTAAGCCCTGTGTTCTGTGGAATAGAAGGGCAAGCAAGCTACCAGCATTTTAGAGCTGTTGCGAGCCCTCCTCCTCCTCTTCTTCTCAACATGATTTCCCTTCTGCATGCCCCAAGCCGTTGAGGACGCCTTGCTGCCTTTCGCCTTCGCCATTGCTCCTCCTTCGCCACCTTCTCACTCCCTCCGAACTCACCAGTGTGTTCCACCACACGCACACCAGTTTCAGGAAATAGGCTGCCACTCAGTTGCCAGTGAATGGCAACCAGCCGAGAATGAGGGAACTCGTACTTCCTTCTAGAACGGGGAACACCTCGAGCGTGGGCCACATGGCTGCCTTGGCGCATGCCGTCCCATTTGTCATTGTTATCAGGGTTCAGTCCTGATATGAAAATCACGCGCTCAGGCTTCTTCACCGGAGTGACCTGCCCTAGCTGAGGTTAGGGTTCAATTACTGGCTCTTCAGCTACAGTAGAACCACCTTCCCTGCAGCGCCTACGCATTTCAAATCTGGGCAGGGACTGCATGCACTGGCAGAGCCTGAAAAGCATTCCATTCACCATTCCATACACCGTCCCAGACTTCCGCAGAGTGCTCGATCCCAGTCCAATTCAAAGGAGTCCAGGTCTGGCTCGAACTTGAAGGGAAGACCCACGGGCGGCGCCCACCACCCAACTAGCAAGCTCGCGCCCAGGAGATACAGTACGGCCTTCCACATGACCAAGAAGTTATCCTTGGTTATGTACCGATTGCCTCCATCCATGCACATCCATCCAGTCTTCCACGTCGACCTTCTCACTCTGTTTAAAGAAACCGAAGGGCGCAATTACAAAAGGCCACCCCCAGATAATCGTTGAAAAGATCCGACAACACGGACAGAATTGGAATTTGCAATTATGTACTGGTTACAGAGTCCACACCAGTTACGCCCCGGAACTCCGACCATCATCCAGCCAACTTCGAAATGACACCTGGTCAGCAGGGCTTCCGAGCCAACACCATTCCTCAAATCTGTATGTGGCGTAAATGATTGCTCTTGCGCCCACCATACTGTTGCCAAAGGTGTGTACAGAACTACAGCACGACAAGCAAGTCAGAAAGCAATGATACAATTACGTGCATGAGTGCGAGTCGCCGTAGTACAAATGATGACCAAAAAAAAACACAAGGAAAGCGAGAAGACGTATGATTGCGGTTATATATGATATCATGAAGGCTGGACACGATTGCGCTGCAAGGTGATCGGCTTCCCGCCGGGGTTACTACTCGTGGTGGCAGCTCCAGCGCTACCGCTACCGTCCCCGGCAGTCGCTGTTGCCGCTGCTGCTGGCGGGGCTGGCTTTAAGCGCTTGGAAAGCGAGTCCTCAGATGATACCTCGCCCTCCTCGCGTGTTCTTTTCGCTGCGGCCCCCATGATTGCGACCCCGGCGGCGCCACCACTACCAGCGGAGCCATGAGGTGCACCGGCCCCGCGGCCCGCGCCACGGATCCCAATGCTCCCTCGGGCTGCACCTCGACCACGACCCCGCGCGGGTTGGCCGGTAGCCGCGGCGGCGGCGGTATTCGCAATAGAAGGTTTGCGGGCAGGAGCACCGCCTCGGGGTGGGGCAGAGGTTGTAGGAGAAGGCGCTGAAGCGGAAGGTGGAGGTGCTGTTGTGGATGGAGAAGTCGATGCCGCCGCCGACGCAGGCTCCCCAGCTGTCTCGCTGGGGATCGTGCCGGCCTTTTTCCACTGGTCGATCTGCCCCTCGAGCTCCTTGACTTTGCTCTGAGCTCTGACCAGCTGGGTATCCTTCAATCTCAGCTTCATGGTGCCCTCCAAGCGGCCGCTCTCTACGGCTTTCGAGAGGGCTGCGTCGTGTTTCTCTTTTAGTTCGGCCTCCTTGGCGGCTACAGCCGTCGCGACCGCGGCGTCAATGGCAACTTTTTGATCTTCTGCCGTTGTGGCGGTTCCGGGTGCAGGCGCAGACTCTTGTGCTTTGGATCCTGCCGCTTCGACAGCCTTTTTGAGTTCCTCTTGGTGCTTCACGACGAGGCGCTCTTCCAGAGCACGCAATTCCTCGGCATGTTGTTTGGTGAGATCGTCAGACGTTGTGGATGGAGCACTGCGCAATTCGCTCGTTGCTTTCTCCACTGCGGCTTTAATTGCGGAATCCCGCTCGTCCATCGCCTTCTGGCGCGCAGCGTGTTGTTCGCGTATCCGAGTGCTGAGCTTTTCCTGTTAGATGCAAATTCAGTGGAGGTGAAACGTTTACACCGAGCATGTAGGATTACATTGAAGGCCCGGAGACCACGCTCTGTGTCTTTGAGTTTTTCCGTCTCCTCTCGCGCGACCTGTAAAGGTGTGAGCGTGTTCCCGCGAGAGTCGGTGGTGACTGTACCTTGGCCTGTGCGACAGCTTCATCACGGCTCTTGACGAGCTCCGCTTTTTCAGCCTCCCACTCCTCGTTCCCTGCCTTGGCCTCCGTCGCTTCGGGGAGCTTCTTCCATCCCTCTTTTTCTGCAAGAAGTTGGTCTCGCTCCTGTGTGAGTGCGGCCTGGGAGGGCGGTCAGAACATGCAACATCTGAGTAATTGAGCCATCATACAAGGCGAGCCTCCATATCAGACGTGTCGGGCACGGACGTTTGCGCGGGCTTTTTTGACCTCTCTTCCTGTAATGCCTGTTCCAAGGCGCTTTTCTCTTGCCGCAAACGTTCGAGCTCCTCTGCAGGTGGTTGGGAGGAAGTGGGTTCTGCGGTGGAAGAGGTCTTGAGCGCATCGCGTTCCTCCGCAATCGCAGCAGACTCTTTCTGAGCGGCCTCAAGGTTCGCCTTCAGCTGAGTATTTTCATTGCCCAGAATAGTCATTCGCTGTCGGAAAATCTGATTGTTCTTGTTGATCATTTCCTTCTGGGACCTGTTCATTTTCTCCAAAGCGGCGATCTATGCAATCCTTCACTGTAAGGTTCCGGTATATCAACTGCGAATGTGCGACAATCACCTTTTCTAGCTGATCGGTGGATTCTGCGGTATGGGTGATCTGCTGGGCCTCCCAAGCCGACTTTTCGGTCCTCAAAGCTTCGACCTCGTCCTTCAACGACTGGAATTCGGTGGGATCAACACGATCATACTGTGTCGTGAGGTCAGCGCCTGTAAAAAAAACCCAGGGAAAGACGACAGATAGACGAACGCACCTTGGTGAGCAGCTGGTTGTTGCGCTCCTGCCATCTGCGGTTCTCCTCTTCCAGCCGCGTGACGTGCTCATTCCGGGCATCCAATTCGGCCTGCAAAGTGCGGGAGCGCTCACGAAGCGGATCGAGTTCTTGTAGCAGATTTTTCAACTTGGCATCGAGCTCACGGGAGCGCTTCGCATGGGCCCCAGTGTCTGCGCGGAGCGTTGCGTTGCTCTCGCGCAGGAGGTTCAGTTGTTGGATCTTTTCGACCAGTTCCGCGTGTTGTGCGTCTGTGGCGGCCACGGAGGCAGCACGCTCTCTCTCCTGAGGAAAAAATGAGATCATGCATGGTCGAATTGAACCAAACAAGACAGGCTTACCTCAGACAAAGTCGACCTCGTGTCCTCCAGATCACGCGTGAGGTGTCCGATCTGCGTCTTCAATCGGGCGTTCTCCTGCTTGCACAGCTCGAGTTGCATGTCTACAATCTCCTTCTCCTTGCGCAGGTAATTGATCACGGCGCGGAGCTCAGACAACTTGGTCTCGGCACCGTCGGGGGTCTCGCCTTCGCCTGGCGTGGCAACGGAAGAATCGGCGGCTTGGCGAATGCGAGCAGCTTGCGAGCTGACATTATCTAGGTGCTGATGAAGCACGTTGTTCTGCTCGGTCAGTGTCTTGTACCTAAGAGGTTCACAGAGGTTTGTCAGATGTCACGGGCGTTAGCGAGAAGATATAAACTATGATACCTCGTAGTGAGATTAGCGAGCTCTCTGTCAAGTGCCTGCTTTTGCTGGTTCCAACTGCCTTCAGAGGTGGCTAATTTAGCTTGTGCAGTCTCCGCCGCCGTCCGATTGTTCCGTTCAGACACTTGAAGATCGTGCAGACGTCGCTTGAGATCCTCGATGTCCTTGATAGCATCCGCATGTGCAACGACCTCGCGAGAATATCTCTCCTCCGCAGCCTATATGCAGTAAGTAAGAGTGAGCGGAAGAGACCGGATACGCTAGGGGTAGCACCTACTCTGACGCGCTCCTCATGAGCCTGGGCGTCAGACTCGCGAGACAATCTGTCTTCGGCAAGGTTCTTTTCGGCATTTGTCATGTCCACGAGAGTGTCCTCCAGAGTCTTCTTGTCTGCTTGCCATTCCTCCCGGGCACTCTCGAACGCACGCCTCGTTTCGGCCAGGGACGTTCTCGTTTGTTCGAGATCCTGCTCCACGGTCTTCAGGGTGCTCTTCAGGTTTTCTTGTTGGGTCTGCAGGCATACGTGAGTTGTTGTCGAAATAGACTCGCGAATGAAGCGGGTATACCCATGAAGCAGTGAGCTGGGCTTCGGTGGTGGACTTGTACTCGTCGTACGTTGTGTTCAGTGACGCCAGTGCCTCTTCATTTGCCTGGCTGATCTCCTTGAATTGCTGAATATGGCTACGGGCGGTGGCCAAGTCAACCTCGGCCACCTTGAGTGAAGCACTAGAAATAAGTGTAAGTGGGCTGGACACAAGACGACGACATTGTGCGACATACCGAAGGTCCGCCACCTCAACCTCCAGCTGATCCTCTCGAGATCCGCCCTGCGCACCAGCATGATGAACGGCACCGTTAGTTGCTGAGGATCTCCGCTCGTATACTGCTAGTCTCTCCGCATCGCCTTGGAGCTTGCGAGATAGTTCCTCCACCCGTTGCTCAAGATGTGTTTTACTTGTCTCCGCCTTGGCGAGCGACATGCGCGCTTCCTGCTGCTCACGTGCCTGTACCGGGGTCACAGCTCTTCGTCAGATAATCAAGGCAGATGCCCATTGACCATACATACCTGACTATCGATCGCATTGCGCAACTCTTTAGTTTCAACCTCCCGTTGCAGAGTGATGCGTCGAACATTTTGCCTCTCCTCAATGAGTTGTTGACGCAAGTCCTGGCTTAAACAGGATGTCAGCCCCATATCACGTGGTCAAGGACGCGAGATCTACCTCTGATGCTCAAGGAGCTGAATCTGGCTCTCGAGTCGACGTCGGTCGTTCTCACTCGAGCGCTCAATATCATTATGCATCTTCTGAACGTTCGCCATAAGGTCGGACAAGTGTGAGCGCTCCATGGACAACGCCTTGTTCTCTTCGACAAGTCGGCCCTCCACGCTCTGCACCAGACCAAGTCAGCACCATTGTTCCGAGCTTCAAAGTCCCAAAGCCACGCAGTCCTCACCTCCCAAATCCTTTTCTCAGCCCGCAAGTTCGCGCACTCGTTTCGCAGTTGATCCATCTTGCCGTTCGCAGCGACGAGGTCCTCCGTGACGCGATTGCATTCGATATCCACCGCGGTGAAGCGCTCGTACAAGTCGCGGTTGCGCCTTGTCAGGTCGTCCAGGTCGCGCAGAGTGAGCGCTTGTTGCTCCTGCAACATCTTGAAGCGATCTGCATCGTCCGTCAGTAAAAGCGCCACAAACCACAGAAGCTGGTACGACGTACCTCCAGTAATCTCTAATTTCGCGTTAGACTTGGCGAGCTGGGTGGTGAGTTGGGCGACCTCGCGCTGTGAAGCGACGGCGTCCTCCCGCAGGCGGACAGAGTCAACACCCATCTCGGCCCGGTACGCGTCAAACTGTTGCTGTATGTCCGCGAGTTCCTTTGCTATGTCCGAGTCGGTGGCAGCTCTATTCGCCTGGCCATGCGAGTCCTTCCCGGAATTGCCACGCTCTGCCCGCGCGAGGAGCACCTTGAGGGAATCGCGCTCCTTGACGAACGCCTGCATCTTGACGTCGTGTGCACGGCGCTGCGCCTCGAGTTGCTCTTGTAGCGCGGTGATAGCCTCATGCGCTTCGCGCACCGCCTCGCCCTGCTCTTTCTCGAGTGCCTCGCGATACTCGCGCTCCTCCGCCTCCATCTTGGCGCCCATCTCACGAACGATGCCGAGCAATTTCTGGTTCTGTGCCTGCAGCGTCGGGATGCTACGGAAGAGCACGAGGTGATTTGTGATAACTTCATCGATGTTGTCAGCGGGCGCAGCGCTTTCATCGGCTTCCAGTTCCTCATCTGATGGGATCGTCGGGTCCTGTCGCCTAGCAATGTCTTTGAGCAACCCCTGAACTTGCCGTCCGAGATCATTCAGCTGTCTCTGAAGCAGCTCGTTCTCGCGGTTCGTCTTCGCGAGGCGTTGTAAAACGTCGGTAGCTGTAGAAGCACTTGAATCGCGCTCCGCGAGAGCATCTGTGAGCTGAGAGGCGAGTTGGGCTGCCTCGGACTGCAGGCGTTCGTACTCGGCACGTTGTTGGGCAAGGATAGGTGCCTTCGGGGGGTCAGAACAATCGGGTGGGCACAGCAACGTAAAAAGAACGGACTCGTTCCTCGATCTGAGCTAATACCTGCGCAAGT